>JAJJXG010000025.1:600000-840422 GCA_024516215.1 Geopyxis carbonaria | reverse complement strand
TGAGACTGTATATGTGGTGCGCCGTTTGTCATTCTGTCGTAATGGTCATCGTCCGACTCGGTTTGATCACCCAAAGGATCCGGGAGGTTGTCACCATCGATGTCGTCCGACGACGGCACCGGCGCAGTCTGGGTCAGAATTGATAGGGAGCCGGTCCTTTCTTTGTCTTTACCCTTTGCTTGGGAAGACTTACCGGAAGACCCCCGAGAGCGATGTGGTTCAGCCGCCGGTTTAGCCGCCGGTTTAGCCGCCGGTTTGGATTTATTTTTTACGGCTCGTTGCCGTTGACTGGGCGGCTCCTCATCAGTCAACAGATCGCGGGATCTTTGTCGTTGAACTTGACTGTTGTTTGCAGGCATTGTGAAAGTCGGATGGATAGCAGAAATAGAAAAAAAGTACGGGGATGCAAGATTTTTTGGAGAACTCAGGTTCCTCAGGGCCTCAGGGGGTGGTTATATATCACACACACCGCTTCATTAGCATGCTGTAGGCTCCGAGAGCCACGCTGGCACACTCTGACGTGGGAAATTGCAGGCGGAGTTCCAGCTCTGACAAGTGACTAGAGCCAACTCGGACATGGCGAGTCTCAACACACTGCACGGGCACTCTGACAGTAGGTAATCGCAGGCGGAGTTCCAGCTCTGACAAATGACTAGAGCCAACTCGGACATGGAGAGTCTCAACACACTGCACGGGCACTCTGACAGTAGGTAATTACAGGCGAAGTTCCAGCTCTGACAAATGACTAGAGCCAACTCGGACATGGTAAGCTTAACATGCACGGCTACGCTGATAATTGGAGCTAAGTGTGAAGTATGTATAGGCGGTCAAAGCTTGAAAAAAGCATATAATTATTAGACAGACGTATGCTAATAGAGTTGTGGCACAAACAGTGCGATCTACACATAGGATATAGTAGTTGACAAAATTTTTCGAAATAGAACCTCTCTGGACCAGTATTGTGGACTTTTAATCTTCTTAGGAGTCGCATTCAACAGATTCACCCGTGTCTGAACCCCCAAAATCACTGTACCAAAATCCGAAGTCCGGATCCTGCTCTATGGCTGCTTCCCTCCCTACATCCAATCCTTCTGCTTCTCTGGTCCATTTCCACGTCCGCCATTGGTTATACTTATTCCTTTGCCATTGGATACGGGATCTCTCAATTTCCTTCTTCCGGGCCCAGGTGCTACCTCGTGAATCATCTGATGATGTTGAGACACCCTGCCCCCAGCAACACTCCTCCTCTTTGACTTCGCTCTCCTTGCTGTCTATGGATTCCTGGCCCAGGCACCAGGCACGATCCGACTCGTTGAGCAAATCGAGAACGGCAACAAAGTTATGATGAACCCATGACTCTTCGGAATTGGGTTCAGAAGCTTCAGTGCAAGCGGCCTCTGAAGTAGGCGGCGAAGGACAAGTTCCATGGCCAAATGTTTCAACCTCTAGACAGTTTGTGGACAATTCTGTACGAAATTAGTTTCAGGTATATGCAATGATTTCCAGGTCACCTACCATTGTGGTTCATTGTGACGATGTCGGAGGGTGTGTACAGCTGTATGTTGTACAAATCTTGCAAGATTCCACTGTGCTTTTATCTCTTGAATAAACGTCGACAAGCGGCAGGATATTTCTGCTTTACAAACTCCCGACGTCAGTGAATGGCAGAGTCCGAGTGTCAGGTCGTGACCGACGCCTCAATTGGACTAGTGTCGGCAACCCCGAATCTTGTGGCCGAGCAACCACGCTTGAGGCGGTAGGTGCGAGCTGCCTGTATGGCATGCTAAGCCACGCTGGGTAAAGTTCAACTGCGCAGTAATGTCACTGTTATCGAGGTTACCGCGGTAGGGGGGCCGTGCGTGTCAGAGGTGACACGTGGAATGTGGTGGTCGACTGTTGCTGCCTGTCAGAGTCGACTGTTGCTGCCTGTCAGAGTCGACTGTTGCTGCCTGTCAGAGTCGACTGTTGCTGCCTGTCAGAGTCGACTCTTGCTGCCTGTCAGAGTCGAGTCGACTCTTGCTGCCCGTCAGAGTCGATTATTCCTGCTTGTCAGAGTCGATTATTCCTGCCTGTCAGAGTCAGAGTTGATTCTCAATATATGTCAGAGCTGATTCGATATAATTGAAGTTTATGGATGCGTGTGTCACGGCGCATGGATGTTTCATACTCCGATCATATAGCAACCTTGCTGCAAACATTAGTGCGTATGGACCAAATGAGCCGCTCCAATGTGTTTTAGAGACAATCTCTATTTGTATCTAACAATTACAGAATGACCGGTATATACACAACCTTTTACTTTATAATAAACAAAACTCCATATACACAACCTTTTACTTTATAATAAACAAAACTCCATATACACAACCTTTTACTTTATAATAAACAAAACTCCTCAAAAGATGCATCCTAAATACTCCGCAGATGTTGCTACCCAACCTTCTAAAACGACCTTAAAACTCCAGGACAAAGACAAACAGCAGAATACAGACAAAGGAGACCGAAAACAAAACCGACAGAGAGACCGACAAGAAGACCGACAAGGAGACCGACAAGGAGACCGACAGCGAGACAGACGGGGAGACCGAAGAGGAGGAGACCGACAGCGAGACCGACAAGGAGGAGACCGACAGCGAGACAGACGGGGAGACCGAAGAGGAGGAGACCGACAGCGAGACCGACAAGGAGGAGACCGACAGCGAGACCGACAAGGAGGAGACCGACAGCGAGACAGACGGGGAGACCGAAGAGGAGACCGACAGCGAGACCGACAAGGAGGAGACCGACAGCGAGACCGACAAGGAGGAGACCGACAGCGAGACAGACGGGGAGACCGACAAGGGGACAAACAGCGAGACCGACGAGGAGACCGACAGACAGCGAGACCGACAGCGAGACCGACGGGGAGACGGACAGGAAGAGAACTGTTCCAGGAGACTGAGGGTTGCTGGCTTAATTCTTCTTGCCAACAAACCTGTTGTAAATGTCCTCCCCACTGAGACCTTTGCCGCTTTCACCAGCATCTTCCTGCATCTTTTTCAGAATGCCCAATGCAATGTGTGTGGGATTGGCCCGCTGTTTGAGGGTCTCCTCGTGTTTGGCATCCGAGGAGTCACTGTTGATAAGCCTCAGAGTCGTTTGAGACTTTGTTTGTCCGATTCGGCGGACACGAGACCATGCCTGGGTCTCCTGTGACGAGGAGTTTCCAAGCTCCATCAGAACTGTGTTGCAACAGTCCTCATGAAGGTTTAAACCTTCATTGCTCGTTCGATAGGAGAGACACAGCACCTGTGTCTGTCCGCCAGGTCGGTTGAAGTCTTCCTGCAAAGCCTTTCGCTTTGCAGCCGTCATCGCTGCCGGCATTCTCTTGGCTTTGTAGCCAAGTAGCCGGAGGAACTGCTCTACAAACCACTGCGATAGTGGCCAGTAGGTCCAGAGGATCACCTTTTTGTAGGGTCTTCTCTGGTGCAGTTTGGCCATGTGCCACATGAGCCATTTGAGTTTCGGCGATCCAACGGCCATGGAGACCGCCAGCTCATTGTTAGTCATCGTCCGGACTCGTGACGACGGGAAATGCCCTGCAAACTGAGGGTATGTCTCCAGGAAGATCTTCACGCACTTCCGGACTTCATTCACATCAGGATCCCAGCTGGAGTACACGGTGTCCAACAAGACCTGATGCGTCTCGGGGTCCATCATTGACCAAGGTCCTAGAACTGGGGCCATGGCGACTATCCGGATGTACCGGTATGCCCGATGTGGATTGTTGCCCATATGTCCCCGGAAGACAGTATCGTGGATGGGCTTGTCGGTCGCATCACACGGAAGGGCCTCTGTCCGGATTTCCATTGCCGGCACTTTCAAGATCGTCCTGTCAGAGTCGAATGGGATCCTGGAATCCATGCTGCGCCTAAGCATGACACTCTCCAGGAAGTGCCCCAATCGATCTGTGAGGATGGCCTGCAGACGGTCCAGCTCCTCTTGCCACTCGACGAGGCCGTCATCGGAATCGGCATCCTGGTCGGGCCCATCAGGCTGCTGGATCTGGCGTTCCTTGATCCAGTCCTGCAAAGCGCTGCAAGTGTCGGCATCAGGTTGCAGATGTCTGTCCCATGCCTTCAGCGTACAGTGCACCAGAGATCCTTTGGCTATCACCTCTGGGTCGTACACGACGGTCTCCGAACCTTCGACGAATTCAAGTCTGTTGTCGGCAGCCGTCGGGTCGATCCAGACGTTGGCTGCATTGTCTCGCAGCATCTCCGGCCGTTCCAGGAACTTGCACACCCAGCGCAAGTCTTCAACCTTCGTCGTGATTGGCGTGGCTGACAAGAACCAATGCGTCTTTGCCTCAAAGGATTGAAGGTACCTCCAAAAGTCTTTGTGGCCAGAGGTAGCCTTTCTGGCACCGGCACCATTGTGTCGATGCGCCTCATCAATCACGATCCGGCTGAATTCGGGCCGGACACCTTTTTCCTCCCACCAAAGTCGAGAAGGAGGAGCTTTGTGTTTTCTTGGCTCCTTCGGTGGAAAGAACCGGCTTTTCTTCCACCGGGCTTTCAATGTCTCCACGGTTGTCACGACGACCCTCAGATGCTCGGGCGCTGAGCATTTCGACCAGGAGAGGCGCAAATCATAGTCTCCATGATGCTGCAGCACCGTGTGGCCTGGTGCATCCCTTCCGATCGCTGCCGTCCATTCTATAACCATCTGTTTCGGACAGATGATCAATGTCGCATGCGGAAACTTCATGCGCCTCTCGCTGAGTGCGGCTTCTTCGTCGAATTGGGTGGCTTGAAAAGCTATCAGCCCAATTGTCTGTAGAGTCTGTTGGGAAAAATGTTAGCCGTGGTCTAATGAACAAGCAATAAGGAGCAAATGTCAGAGCCCTCGTCAGAGTCAAAGTCAGAGGCAAAGTCAGAGCCCTCGTCAGAGTCAAAGTCAGAGGCAAAGTCAGAGCCCATGTCAGAGTCAAAGTCAGAGGCAAAGTCAGAGCCCATGTCAGAGTCAAAGTCAGAGGCAAAGTCAGAGCCCATGTCAGAGTCAAAGTCAGAGGCAAAGTCAGAGCCCATGTCAGAGTCAAAGTCAGAGGCAAAGTCAGAGCCCTTGTCAGAGCTCTCCAAAGTCGAGGAGGGGGACGACAAATATCAGGAAAATGTTAAACTTACTTTGCCTACACCGCAGTCGTCCGCCAACAAACCGCCGCGGACAGGTCCATCCTCCTGTTGCACCATCCAGTTGATGCCAACTACTTGGTGAGCCATGGGGGTTTTGGTTGCTATCCACGGCACCTTCCCATCGATGCCAACCCCCAGGTTGAGCATGGCTTCCTCGACATTCTCACGTTGGAAACGAATGTTCTCCATCATGCCGCTCACTGCGTTTGCAACAACTTCCTCCTCTTCCTCCTCCGTGACATCGTTCACCGGCCTCTCAGGTATGGCAGGAGCAAGGTCCTCAAGTTCTGGAGGTTGACCGGACTCGTCATCTGTGTTCCTATGGGAGCCGTTGTCGCCTGGATCTTTATCGGCGTCCCCCATGACCGTATCACCGTCACCATCCTTGTTGACCTGGGGCTGCTCTGTCTGCCTGACATCGATGGACGCAAACAGATTTCGACAGATTCCGGTGCTCCACATAGCATATCGCCATGTTTCTTGGTCCCGGAGCTCAATTGGCTGAGAGAACTTGTATTGAGGAAAGAGCAGGCTCTCTTGTTCAGAACCATGACTTGTCACCATGATTCTCTCAATCTCCCAGTTCCAGTCATCGAGATGGAAGTATTCGTGAATAAACTGGCACAATTTGGCCAGGGACCATTCTTCTTCGGGGCGTTCCACGTGGGCATGAAAATACGTTATCAGAGTCTTTCCGTATATATGTCTGTAGGCCTCTAGTTCCGGTTGATCTCCCAACGTCAGCAACACGCTGTGTATCACCTTCCGATCTGGTTGACCCGAGCGCTTTGCAGCGGGCTGGTTCTCAGCATCCGGAGACGTACGAGGCCGCTTGTCAGAGGTGGTCGGAGGATTTGGCCGGTTGACCGGTGTCCAACTAGGTATCTGCATGTCTTTTTTGTTAATCTCACTAGTAGGTGCTTTCACGTTGCTGGTAAACTTACTGCCAGATGTATTCACGGCCTGCCCAGTGGTAGGCCCTGCTGTAGTAGTTCCACTTGGCCCGGGGTGTGGCGGTGTATGTGTCGGCACCACAGTGGGAGTGGGCACCACAGTGGGAGTGAGCACCACAGTGGGAGTGGGCACTACAGTGGGAGTGGGCACTACAGTGGGGGGCACAGTGGGCGCCCCATGTGTGGTCGTACGGTTATCCTGTGCCCTGCGTTTTGCACAGGATAGGGAGCGTTGAGCCCATATTATGTCGCTTGATATTAGGTCGTTTGGATCTGGTATTCTCATAAATACACGCTCCGCTGCGCACAAACGAACTAATATCCGCACGTATTCCTATTGATATCAGTTAGCACAGTTCAATGACATAGAATAGGAGATATATACTTCGTTTACGCTATCTGGCCGCGGGGGATTTGAGGTGTACCAGTATTGCCCTCTATCGAAAGTTCTGACCGCTATCGTTTGGGCTATGATATTCTTCGGTTTGTTCGCAATAGCAGCATGTGTTGTTGCCCATACAGTCAATTCTTGAAGGGCAGTTGTCATTCCCGGGGATCTTAAGTATGCCAGGGTTTCTGGTTTAGACCTCTCGTAACCCTTCTCGATTTGCTCAATGGTCCAGTTGGCGACTGGATTCGCTGGTTCTCTCCGGTTGCGCCGGTGGATCGCCATTGTATGTGTATGTGCAAAGTGACTACGAAATTCAGAGTCAGCAAATGTCAGAGGTGGTAGTAGACAGTCAGAGCGGGCACCCTGTCAGAGTGGGCACCTTGTCAGAGTCAGAGTGAATAGAGTCTCTCCTAGGAGTGAACAGTTTTGTCAGTGCAGTTGATCAAAGTCGTGAGAGTAGATTCAAAATGTGTCAAAGTAAACTCGGATGTAAATGTTGCAGTGTAAGATCGAAGCTGGAGTAATGACGTCCGACTCACCGAGGGAAACCTCCAGATTTATACATTTCGATATATCCTCAAAATGAGGCTACGTCTATACTAGCAAACCCAAGTTGCGTCGAAATGGCTGGCCAAGCCACTAAGTTGAGCAGGCAACTAGAATCAAACTTACTCACTGACATGGCATCCCCTGTCAATACCTGTCAATACCCGACACAACCATCAAACAAACAATGCTCGGAATGTCAGACTTCCACATCAAACATTGAAACCACAATGGCGAGTGGCTATAAACACTGCGATTACTGCTTCCGGCGGTTTGCTAATCAAAAAGGCCTCTCATGTCACCTGCGGTCGAAACATCTGAGCAGACTACAAACCAGTTTGACTCACAAAAGAAACTCCCCCAGAACGATCACCTACATAGAACCTGATCACGAACCGGACAACGAACCTATTCTTGACGCGACTAGTCCTATTGTACCTGTGACTCGAATATATCCCGGTGCGGCTCTACCAATCGACGACAGTGTTCTCACGCCCCTGGATGAAAGGCCAGAATGGAACCCACTTGCTCCATTCGAAACTGTGGAGCAGTGGCATCTTGCACGAGCAAGCGTCGAGCGGAATTTGACCAAAACTTCAATAGATTCATTGATACAGGTTCACCTCATCAACGAACAAGCTCAGACCCCATCAGTAGACTTCCTCCGTGGCGTCATAAGGCGGATGCCAGAACGCGACACGATGCCAGTAGAGTGGCAACAGTCTACGATTGAACTGAATGGAGAATCCCGCACTTATTGGTATCGTTGTCCAATGGCCGCAGTACGATATATTATTGGCCATGAACCGTTTGCCAAACACATGCGATACGCGCCGGAAATCTCAAGAGATTCTCAGGGGTGTAGAGCTTATTCGGAGATGTGGACAGGGAAATGGTGGAATCGCGCACAGGTGGGTACAAAACTTGCTCTCTGTTTGTTTAAGGTCCGGTCTCCCCTGGAATGCACTCTATGTCAACAGACCTCAATAGCCTCTGCAGGAGGCCTGTCATTCAATGGCCTCTGACAAGCTTGAGCTCTGACTTTGCCTCTGACTCTGACTTTGACTCTGACATGGGCTCTGACTTTGACTCTGACATGGGCTCTGACTTTGCCTCTGACTTTGACTCTGACTTTGACTCTGACAAGGGCTCTGACAAGGGATCTGACGAGGGCTCTGACTTTGCCTCTTATGCACACACACATTCAAGCGGTTGAGACCCGAGCTGATCTACGTTGACAGAGACATGTTCCAGAAGGAGCGATGATTGTACCAATCATACTTAGCAGCGACAAAACAGAGTTGTCAGCGGGTAGTGGTGACCAGACAGCTTACCCACTATATTTGACAATAGGAAACTTGGCCAAAGCCCAACGGCGGGCTGTTAGCACTAACAGCATTGTCTTGATAGGCCTACTGCCAAATCCTGCTGGACATGATGCTGGAGATCATTGGACCAAGCGACAATACCATGCCGCAATGACAATAATACTCCGGAGCCTGCAGGAGCCGTCCCACAATGGAACAAACATAGTCTGTGCAGACGGACGCACCCGGCTTGGTTATCCTAGAATAGCTTCATTTGTGTCCGATTTTACTGAACAGACACTTTTCACCTTGACCGTCTACATGTGGTGCCCACGTTGCGAGCTGGACCCGGAAAAGTTCCCAGGCTTGGACCAAACGGCTATACCTAGAACGACAGAACGATATGCTGGCCTTAGTATAGATCAATGCCACAGAAGAGGGAAATGGAAATTTGAACCGGATTTCAGCTTAGCCGCAGGGCACAAAGGGTTCGAGCCTTACAAGTGCATTCACCCTGACCGGTTACATCAACTTTTAACTGGTACATTCAAACGGCACGCATGGAATTGGGCGATACGATTTCTCAGTGATAAGCTAGGCAAAGAAGAAGCCCTTCGGCAGATCGATGAGAGGTTCCACGCAATACCCCATTTCACAGGTCTGCGTGCCTTTGGTAAAGGCCGCATAACCAAGGTCAAGCAATTCACCGGCGCTGAGTATAAAGATATGTTGAGGGTTTGGATTCCGGCTCTGGCACCACTATTTACAGGATACCCCCAACATATAACCTTCATGCGTCATCTCACGGATTTCATACTTATAAGTGGCTATCATCAGCATACCGAGGATACCTTAGGTTATTTAAAAGAGGCATTGGATGGGATGGCAGCCGGTATGCATCTATGGGCCCCTTATCGCAACAGTACAAATACTGGAGATGACAGCAACGTTAAGGTTCCCACTATGCATGCCATGAGCCACTATATTGAATGTATACAAGATATGGGCTCATGCGACAACACCGACACAGAAGCTTTCGAGGGTGCACACCACTGGATGTGTAAGCTGGCGTATAGAGCCAGCAATAAAGTCAACTATGTCGTACAGATGTTAGCGTGGGAACAGAGACTTTTCTACACCAAATCCCGACTGTCCGTTCTACGACATATTCTGAAAGAGAAACCTACCAGTCGTCATGCGGACTTGTGCTTGCGCATGCTTATCAACGAACCTATGCTCCCTAAAGCCATTGCGGCGACGGCTTTGATTGGAATCAGCCACGGTCGACGTCTCAAAATAAGCACTCTGACATTTCATAAGCTCAGCTTGGACGTATTCACAGAAGGTCTAGCCAATCATTTCAAATATCTGGCTGACAAACATCCGGAACATTTGGGGCCACTGTTACGTCGCAAGGGAGCGGACGCCAGATGGTGGAAGACTCAGAAAGTCCGTCGGGGCACTGGCCTATGTTGTGTGTCGGAGAGTGTCAACGAGGATACTGGAATTCGACAGGAGTTTGCTAGATGCACATCGTCGTGGCGCAATAGCAATAAACGATACGATTATGTGATGTACTCAGGGACGGTAGGCAAGGCAGACTCAAGAATCAGTGCAGAAGGACTCCGATTTGGCCAAATAATATCAGTATTTCGCATTGCTGATCAAGTGTCTGCTATTCATCAAGGTTTTTCCACAAGGATCGTCCATCATGATATTGTTTTCTTAAGACGTCTTGAGTTGGTCAATAGTGGGCATGTCAACAAGGCGCATAGGATGGCATCCGTCCAAAGGGTTGCCAGAATAGACCGTGGAACATCCAAGGAATATATCGTTTTGCCTGTTGCTGTCATACTCCGTCCCGCCCATCTTGTTCCTACTGGCACTCCAGGCAAATATTTTATCAACAACTATATCTCTCTAGAGTTTTACAACACGGTATATTAAGTTTTACCGTGTATGCTCGGCAGGACACGCGGAGACCACGGCCGGCATCGGAGTTGCGGTCAGAGTGGACTTCAGAGTCGTTGCTGGAATAGATGTCACAGGCGTTGGCAGGGTCGACTCTGAATCAGAGTTGTTGTCAGAGTTGCTGTCAGAGTTGCTGTCAGAGTGGGCGTCAGAGTCGTTGCTGGAATAGATGTCACAGGCGTTGGCAGGGTCGACTCTGAATCAGAGTTGTTGTCAGAGTTGCTGTCAGAGTTGCTGTCAGAGTGGGCGTCAGAGTCGTTGCTGGAATAGATGTCACAGGCGTTGGCAGGGTCGACTCTGAATCAGAGTTGTTGTCAGAGTTGCTGTCAGAGTTGCTGTCAGAGTGGGCGTCAGAGTCGTTGCTGGAATAGATGTCACAGGCGTTGGCAGGGTCGACTCTGAATCAGAGTTGCTGTCAGAGTTGCTGTCAGAGTGGGCGTCAGAGTCGCTGCTGGAATAGATGTCACAGGCGTTGGCAGGGTCGACTCTGAATCAGAGTTGCTGTCAGAGTGGGCGTCAGAGCTGATTTTATACAGCAATCCGTCGAATCACTAAGTGCTGTATACAATCCACCAGTCTTTGGCTATATACGTGATATAGCCAAAGACGCGATAATTGATGTTGGATCGAACGCCGTGTACGACGGCGGCGAGGTGGTTTCTGTATATATAGTCTCTAATAGCATAGTTAGCATAATAAACCGCTGAATAAGCGCTCAAGTTCCACTGAATCAAAGAATCTGTAAACCATCGCGAGATCGAAAACCATCGCGAGATGCTTCCCAAAACCATCGCGAGATCGAAAACCATCGCGAGATCCAAAACCATCGCGAGATCCAAAACCACCGAAACAGTGCTAAAGAATGCTACGGAACTTTATTATGGAGTGCTATGGAGTGCTAAAGAATGGTATTGCTTCTACGGACTTAATGTAAAAAACCTCAGTCGCTAAGTTGGCCTACGGACCAGTATAGAGTGCTAAGGGCTGCTACGGAACTTTATTATGGAGTGCTATGGAGTGCTAAAGAATGGTATTGCTTCTACGGACTTAATGTAAAAAACCTCAGTCGCTAAGTTGGCCTACGGACCAGTATAGAGTGCTAAGGGCTGCTACGGGACGCTAATGCGGCTACGCGTGCTAATCGGAAAATCGACCTTTTCGTGACGGAACAGACCTCACTATACATTTGTAGTGAACAAAAAGCCTGCTACTGCAATGCTGGATTTAGGATGTAACGCTATAGTCCTAAGCAAAGAATATTGCACGACGAACAACATCAAAACATTCACTACCAAATACTCAGCACCACGCGACATATCGAACCGACCCACCGGAGATTGCTTAGTTGTTAGCGAACAAGTCGAAATGGAATACAACGGTCACTTTACTCAAGAAATCGCAGTCGTCATCCCCTCAGACAAAGATGTACTGATACCTCCGCACTACTTGCAAACACATAATGGAGTTTACGACGGCTCGACCATGGCGTTAACCTTCAATTGCAAAGACGTAACACATTCCAGAGTACAAGTTTCCACTATCACCATTAGCCTGGAATGGGATGAATCCGTGTTAGACGATCCTGATGCAATTGAAATTGGCTCTGTGGCAACAACCACGACCCCGGACCTAAAAGGAATCTTGCCAGCAAAGTATCACCCATACATGGTGCTGTTCGACCCATCCGAAGCAGAGAAACTACCCGCCAGAACAATCTTCGAACACAAAATCGAACTTACAGCAGAACCAAAGAAGGGTCGAATCTATAAACTTTCGGCCAAAGAACTGGAAGCCTTGAAGGAATACATTCAAAAGATGCTAGCCGAAGGAAAGATTAGGCTATCAAACTCGCCCTGCTCGGCCCCCATACTATTTGTCCCCAAGAAAAACGGAAAGTTACGGCTATGCGTGGAGTATCGAGACCTCAACAAAATAACAGTTAAAGACGGCATAGTAACTCCACTAATGGACGAATTGATGGAACGCGTTCGCGGAGCTTCACGGTTCACCAAGTTCGACTTGAAAAATGGCTTCAACCTGATAAGAATCAAGGATGGTGACGAATGGAAAACCGCTTTCAGCACGAGATACGGACAATACGAATACCTCGTGATGCCATTCGGTCTCTGCAACGCACCGTCCACTTTCCAAAGGATGATGAATGAAATATTTCACGATATGCTGGACGACGGAGTCGTTTGCTTTATTGACGGCATTTTGATTTACACCAAAGGCAGCCGAGAAGACCACGAAGCGCTCGTGTGCAAGGTCCTTGAACGCCTGCTCAAGTATGGGTTATGTATAGCAATAGAAAAATGCGAGTTTTCCGCTACGGAACTACCGTACCTAGGACACATCCTCTCTGGAACCGGAGTACGAATGGACCCCGAAAGAATAGAAGCCGTATTGAATTGGCCAACACCGAAGTCAATCAAGCAAGCCCAGCAATTCAATGGATTTGCTAATTTCTATCGCCGGTTCGTGCAAGGCTATGCACAAATCAATGCACCCATATCGGATGTAATCAGTTCACCAAAATTCTATTGGGGGGATCGGGAGCAAAAGGCATTTGACTATCTCAAAAAGGCATTTACCACTGCGCCTATGGTCAGACATTTCGATCCAGAACTTCAAGCAATCCTGGAAACAGATGCCTCTGCCTACGCTACGGGAGCAATATTGAGCCAACGACATGACAAACGTCTACATCCTGTAGCGTTCCACTCCAAGAAGATGATACCTGCCGAAAGAAACTACGACATTCATGACAAGGAAATGGTCTGTATAGTTCAGAGTATGATTAAATGGCGCTCATGGCTTCACGGCGCCAAACACAAAATATTAATCTACTCGGACCATCAAAGTTTAAAGTACTTTGAAAGACCTCGGATGTTGTATGGACGACAAGCAAGACGGGCGGAGACATTAATGCCTTTTAGTTACGAAATAATCTTTCGCAGTGGAGTCAAGAACGGCAAGGCAGACGTGCTATCTCGCAATCCGGAGCATTGCGTGGAGAAGGAGGGTACTAATGATCCGAACGACATTGGCTATCAATTCAAGTTTGGGGCACTACTAACAGGGCAGGACGTGGCTACTGGACCAAATCAACTCAAGCTTGAAATGACAACGGTTAACCTTGCCGACTCCGAGATCAACAAACCAACCTCAACGTTTGCAGATAAATGCCAGAAAACCTACACCACGGACGAAAATGTAGAACTATCCAAAGAATGGACCAATCTAAGCGGGCTCTGGTACAAGGATCACCTATTGCGACCATCCCAAGCATTGTGGAAAGAAATCGTTACTTCAGAACACAAGCGCGCACACTGGGGAAGAGATAAGACAATAGAAGTGATCGAACGGAACTTCGATATCCCAGGGTTGCGTACCATAGTCGAAGAAGTGATCAAACACTGCGATAGTTGTCAACGCGCCAAACACAAACGGCATAAGCTCTACGGATTACTCAACCCACTGGGCTTACCTCCGCGACCTTGGTCTTCTATCTCGATGGACTTTATTGTAAACCTCCCACTAACACAAAACGGCAACGAACACATATGGGTCATAGTCGATCGCTTCACAAAGATGGCTCACTTCGTACCTATCCCTAATACCCAGGCTTCTGATCTAGCAAAGCTTTTCGTTAAAGAAATATGGCGCCTCCACGGATTGCCAGACGACATCGTATCCGACAGATACAGTCGCTTTACCGGCAACTTTTGGCAAACTACTCTCGAATTACTATCGATAAAGGAGAATCTGTCTACAGCCTTCCATCCGGAAACCAACGGCCAGACGGAGAGAGTTAACCAGGTTCTCGAACAATTTTTACGCATCTTCATCAAGAACAGAAAAGACTGGGATGACCTACTTCCACTGGCGGAATACGAATACAACAACAGTCATCACTCAAGCGCCGGGATGTCGCCCTTCTATGCCAACTACGGTCAGCACCCCAGATCCATATGGCCGATAGAACAGAAACAAGTTCGCAACCCGACCAGCGAGCACTTCGTGCACTACTTGGAAGAAATCCATAAGCAATTGAAAGAAAACCTGGAAGCTGCTAGAGAAGCTATGATACGAAGACACCATACCGCCAAAGTCAACAAGGACGGAAAATCAACAGGAGTAACACGGTACGGGATGCAGCAGCCCGAGTTCACTATCGGACAAGAAGTATTGTTGGATACTCGCAACATGCCAAGGGGTAAGCTCAACAATCGTATAGCTGGACCATTCAAGATTTCTTGGGTAGGAAAATCGGCGTGCAAACTGGAAGGCATCCCCGAGGGATACCACCCTGTGTTTCACGTATCTCTTCTAGAACCATATCACCGTGGCGAAGACGCTCCGTCAGAAGTCACGCTGCCACCGCTTCCCGATGGCGCTGGACACTTCACCCCGGAAAAAATCATCGAACATGGACTTGACGATGATGACAATGACACGTTCCTGGTGTTATGGAAGGGTTATCCAATTGAGGAAGCGACCTGGGAACCGTACGAATCTTTGGTACCCGGAGCCGAAGAGGTATTGGCAAACTTTTATCGGCGTCACAAAAAGGTCAAACATCACCGCAACTGGGAAATCGATTACGCAAGTTCCAAGCAAAGACAGGAAGATACCGAGGGATCCAGAGCCAGCAAGAGAAGGAAAGGGTAAGTATATTTTCCTTTGTTCAAATATTATATTGATTCATTATATCTCTTACCTTGTTATGTTCGGGACGAACATGTTGGAGAAGGAGGGTTCTGTTGCCGCAGGCGGTAACTAGTAGCGTTGCCAGACGCATAATATGTTGTTCGGAACATATAGGAAGCATAGATAACGATACGGTCGTTCATAGGATACACGTAGCGTAGGTACGTGGGCCAAGGGTTCTAGACCAAGGCCGTTTGCATAGGTAGGAAGTGTGTACCACTTGTAGGCATTAGATGCGATGCGGGGTAAACAGTATTGGCTGTTAGGAGTACACGTCACCCGAGACATAGTTGAAAGAGACTGGGCGATGGTGACTGCGCACCCCTCTATATAGTTTTAGGGTAGAGGGCTAGAGCCCTGCCGTGTTGTATATATAGGGGCGTGATGATACAGGGTTACAAAGTATAGTATCATCACACGCACCAGACACCAAGCGAAGTCCCCTCTAGTAAAAATATCTTTTGTTACAAAGAATAAATCGGCTGCTTTATACCTCAAGGAGTTATACTGCTAAAACCCCTCTATAAGTACAATTGCAATTCTTGGTGATAAAAGACTTCATACACCGTGGGCCAACGTCTATCGTCGATAACGCCTCTGGACGTCTCCCGTAACAAAGACCTTGGCCTTGGAATCTGGCGCCTATTGTCCCAGTGAGTGGATGAAGACGAAGATTCAAGAGGCCTTAATCGCAAATAATCGACAAGTGGAAAAACAGCTGCGGGAGAAAGTTGCGCCAGTTGACCAAGCAATTTACTCCGCACTTCCACACGACAATGGCACTGATTACTCCGGTGACAGTGTCCGCATTTTTGATTTTGGTTTGCCTCCGGTGGATGTTCCCTCCGCAAAGAGACCACGGATGCGCGGTGCACTTCCGCCTCCACCGCCGCCACCATTCAATAGGAATGGTATGGACCCCGATGATTTTGATCACAGTTCTTCCAGTTCCGACTCAAGCAACTCTGGGTACTCGACCGATTCTTCCGAAGAACGACGACGCAGACTGCGCCGTCATCCCACAAGGGAGGACAAAAGAGCCAAAGAGCGCAAGAGAGAGGAACGCCGCAGACAAAAGTTGGAGAAACGCAAAAGAGATGCAGTCCCTCTCCCGACCGTAGTCTACGTCCAACAACCCAAGATGGCCGAACCACCAAAATGGTACGGCAAGATTGGGGAAGACTGGGAAACGTGGAAGGATGCCATGGAGAACGCCATGGGTTATACTGAAGCGAGTTTCCAGTCGGAGCGGCACAAGATCCAGTGGCCCGGTACCTTCTTCCACGACGCTGGTCGTCGTTGGTATGAAGCATACCGTAAGGATCAGCAGGCCGATGGTTGGTCTGATGACTGAAAGTTCTTTATGGACAGAGCAGACAAATACTACCGTTCCAAATTGGCTGCTGAGGATCATCTGGCAAAATTGCATCAACTTCACTATGAGGGTGACATTGCGGACCTTATGCAGCATGCGAAGCTGATCAATCTTAAGGTCAACCAGACGGAGATTACCTGGCGTCATACTATGCTTGACAAAGTTTCGTCTGAAGTTCGTCGGAGGTTCCATGCGAAGGAACCACCCAAGGATGACGACGACTTCAATGAGCTCTTGGTCATGGCTGGTAAAGGAGTGGAAGAGGACGCCAGGCGGGACAGGTTTTACGGACACAAGTCGGTCAATGTCGAAGTCCATGAATCGAACAACAACAAACAGGAGCGATCCTTGGCCGACCGGATCACCTCCAAACCACGCCAACCTCAGCACCAGAAGCATCAATCGGCAGGTGGTGGGATGCAGACCCATAAAAACAGCAAAGGACAAACTTGGAAGGAGGCCCATATCGGAATTCCTGACTATTTAATTCCGGAGAGGAAAAAGTCCAAACATTGCACCCTATGCAACTATGGGCCGACTGCCGACGGCAACTTCCACCATAAATGGTTTGATTGCTACCGCCAAAAGAACACGACTGGAAGCAACCCCAACAAGACCAAGGTTGCAGCTGGACGGGTGTTCAGGAAGGGCAAGAACAAGGTGGCCGCACTCAGTACTCGAATAACTTCGGAGATTCGTAACGTCACTCAAGGACCACAAGTTGCTGCATTCTCTAGTCGGATGCCTGTTTCGTACCATGAAGCGGTGACACCGAGTGAAGGGACTCCTCGTGTTGCCGGTTTCCGTAGGCCTGCTGCATATTATGCTGCAGTGGCTGAAAGAGACGATGTTGCTTCTCGGTACGAACCAGACGAAGAATAGCAATTAAGGCCTATTGCCAAAATTGCTGTTGCTGGTACGAAGAGGTCAGGATCGGGTGCTGCTGGACAGCCTCCGACTAAAAAAGTTATGTTTTCTTCTCCTTTTTCCGGGTCACGGCCCATTTTTTCTTTTAAGTTGATGAAAATCGGAAAAGACCAAAATGATGTACTTGCGCGTGTTGTGTTAGATTCTGGCGCTTCTGTTCCTATGTTATCGCAATCTTTTGTTTCTGATCTTCACATCCCTAAGGTGCAACAAGATGTTCCACTCCAGATTTATGATTACGGTACTAATCATGGTCCTGAAGTGGGCAAAGCCTGTACTTTTCCTTGTTTACTCAATTTTGGAAGTCATTTCTCGATGGAGACCTTTGAGATTGCTACTCTTGACAGTGAATTCGACATGATCCTGCCTTGATGGTGGATTGTCAAACACAGACCAGGCAACTGGTATATGGGAGACGTCCAATTCACTAGCGATCATTGTTTACAGAATTGCACCCTCGTAGCAACTCAAACTACATCAATTGATTACGATGAGACGGTTCTCGAATGGGGCGACCAGATGTATTCTTGCGGAGCGGTTCGGTTTACTCCCGAGAACAACGATTCGGTTTTGTCGGACGTCAAATCTAAGATCCCAAACATCTACTGGGAATACGCAGAGGCGTTTACCGAACGACGATCCGAAAAAGTCCCTCCACATCGCCCCTACGATCATAAAATCGATGTACTCCCAGGTCAACAACCACCCTGGTGCCCAATATACGCTCTTTCCGAAGTAGAGTTAAAGACTCTACACGAGTATATTGAGGAAATGCTGGGGACTGGCAAGATTGGCAGAAGCAACTTCCCAGCCGGTGCACCAAATTTCTTTGTTCCAAAACCACACGGGCGTGGTCTTTGACTAGTTGTCGACTATCGAGGTCTCAACAGAGTTACGGTCATGGATCGTTGCCCACTGCCTCTCATGACTGAGCTCAGAGATAGAGTCCGATCCGCTAAAATTTTCTCCAAGATTGATCTTAAATCGGGCTATAATCTCCTGAGACTCAGAGAGGGTGTTGAATGGAAAACTGCTTTCCGCAGTCTTTATGGACACTTTGAGTACTTGGTTATGCCTTTTGGATTGGCCAATGCTCCAGCTACTTTTCAAGCTGCGATGAATGATATCTTCAGAGATCTGTTGGATGACGGGGTAGTTGTCTATATTGACGATATCCTGATTTACTCCGAGACTGAGCAAGATCACGTTTTGTATCGTAAAGGAAGTCTTACGACGCATCACACAACACAGCTTAGCTGCCGCGTTGGAGAAATGTGAATTTCATGTCAAGTCTGTTGAATTGTGAGGCTATAGTATCTCCGATCATGGTATATCCATGACAACTGATAAGGTCGACAGCGTTCTTGCATGGAAATCGCTCAAGTCCGTCCGAGACGTACAAGTTTTTATGGGGTTTTGCAATTTCTATCGAAGGTTTATTGACAATTATGCATACTTTGCCAGCCCCATATATGATACAATAAAAGGAGACGATAAGAAGTTCGTTTGGACACAAAACGCCGAAGATCGGTTTCAGAAGCTGAAGAAATTATTTAATGAAGCACCGATCCTACGTCACTTCGATCCGAACTTACCTATCATCATTGAGACCGATGCCTCCGACTATGTGATTGGAGCGGTCTTATCTCAGAAACATGATGGAAAATTGCATCCAGTGGCATTTATGTCGAGAAAAATGAATATTCATGAAATCAATTATGATATTCACGATAAGGAAATGTTAGCGATTGTCACTGCTTTTAAGGATTGGAGACGTTACCTCCAAGGCTCTCTACACCCTGTTACTGTCTTTTCAGATCACAAAAACCTTGAGTATTTCGAGAAAAAGGATCTTTTGCTGAATCAACGGCAAGCAAGATGGGCTTTATTCCTGGCAGACTATGACTTTTCCATTCATTATCGCAAAGGCACTGAAAACGGTAATCTTGACGCTCTTTCTCGCCGGTCGGAATACCGACCTGAGGAGCGGGAAAGCGCTCAGAATCAGCCGATCATGCGCCTTCTCAAGCCTGGACAATTACTTCCAACAGAGGATACGGAGATGTCAAGTTCAAGATTTCTTCCGAACGCTTAGCTGCCTTGTCAACTCCGAAATGGTCGGATGATTTTGTTGCACGTATTAAGCAAAGCTGTCAAGCCGATGCCATATACCAAGCAGAATGTGACAAGGTGAAAGCCAATAATCCTTCGAAGGATGTTTCTCTCGATAATGATCTCCTGTATTATCAAAATGGTCTTTGGACTCTTCCGGATGACAATGAGTTGCGAATTTGGAATGCTGAAGCCGAACATGACTCTAAGATCACAGGCCACTTTGGACGGGAAAAAACCACTGAGCTTATCAGGCGGAATTTCTACTGGCCAAAGATGGATTTATGGATCATTGATTATGTGCGCTCGTGTCCAGAATGCCAACGCAACAAGTCTCCACTCCATGCTCAGTATGGGTTACTACAACCGCTGGAGCTACCACACGCCCCCTGGGATAGCATGCCATGGATTTCATTACAACATTGCCGAACTCGAATGGGTTTACTTCTATATGGGTGATTATTGACCGCTTCACCAAGATGGCTCATTTTATCCCCATCAAGAAAGGCATGAAGAATAAGCAGTTAGTTATGCTGTTCTTAAAAGAAATCTAGCGGCTACATGGGCTACTTTTGTCAATTGTGTCTGACAGAGGTTCACAATTCACGGCCAAAGAATGGGACTCACTGATGGAAAATCTTAACGTGAAACTTGAGATGAGCACGTCATTCCATCCTCAAACCGACGGTCAAAGCGAGCGGCTCAATCAGGTTTTAGAAGCCTACATCAGAGCGTTCAGCAATCATGAACAAGACAATTGGTCCGAGCTTCTGCCGATGGCAGAACATGCGTACAATAATGCTGTTCATTGGGCCACAGGTGTTTCCCCTTTCTACGCCAACTACGGTATTCACCCACGAACAAATTGGCCTACCAAAAAACAGGTCAAGAATCTGACAAGCCGTCTGTATGCCCACTGGCTTAAAAACGTCCATGAGAATCTCATTGAGAATATGAGAAAGGCTCAGGAACGTATGGCAAGCAAGCGGACAAGAAGCGATCGGACAAATATACGTTCAAGGTGGGGATCTTGTTATGTTGAATGGTAAGAATCTCAAGACCCGACGACCCAAGAAGAAACTGGACCATAAATTTTGGGGACCTTTCAAAATATCGCGCAACATCAAGGACACCGCCTTTTAACTCGACCTACCCGCCAGCTGGAATATTCACGATGTATTCCACGTATCCCTACTCGAACGTTACAACAAATCTCAACTCTCCGGACGACCAGAACCTGATGCCAGAGCGGACGACATCGACATGGAAGAAGAACAATACGGCGATGCGGAAGAAGTTACGGAAGAATTCGAGGTGGATGAAATACTGGATTCAACAAAGCGTGATGGAAAAGTTTTCTATATGGTTAAGTGAAAGGGTTATCACGAAGAAAAGGATTGGACAGAGGAGCCGGCGGAGCATATGCTGGATGCAAAGGAAAGTCTTTGGAATTTTCACGGTCGTTATCCCAAGAAGCCTCGCGATCCAAGGGTTCCTTCCGGTTGAGTTGTTACCTTTTTCCTTTTACTTCAATGATTTATTTTTCGCTTATTCTAAGTTTTGTTTGCATTGAAGAAAGGTTTTTTAATGGTCAACTCATCTTACAGTTATTCGATTTTATTTCATTTTATTTCGTGTATTTCATTAAGTTGTTTTATTGTCGTGGACGCCAACCTTGAGGAGGGGGACGTGTTATACATATGTACACATCTTTTATATTTACCCTTCATTCATTGTTACCCTGCCTGAACAGTACCCTTCATTTCATATACCACCCGGTCCAAGAACGGTTTTAGTATGGGAGGTAGCAACGCAACGCGGCAACCACGCTTACGAGAGAGACCTTAGCGGTGCATATGTTACTGAGATTTATCCTTGAGAATAAACACAAGTACTGCACTGCGCCGCAGGTTCTTCTCCGTGAGTTGTATGGTAAAAGTGTGCACTTGCTACAATCCCATAGTAAAAAAGATTTTTTCGGACCCAAAAATAACCCTGGAGTCGTAATGGGCAATCGTTAAAACGCAATGTACCCGGTGGGTATATGTAAGGAGCCAGTCAAAGCTGAAAAAGATCAAAGTCTCAGAACTTCGACGTTTTAGCTTTTTGTGATCATTTTACACATTGTGCGGCCCAGGCCTTTCCTGGTGGTATATCCAGAGTCCGATTGACTGTGTGGAGAGTGTTATCATTGTGTTGACACATTACCGACAATAGCCGAGTATTAGCGCCCGAATAGTTATCTAGTCGGCTGCACCTCGGGTGTTGAAAGTGTTGGTCTTCCAATTAACTCAAGACACGTCAAGACGACGGGGCGTAAGTTTGTGCAGGCTGTCTCCGCCGAGTACCCTTTACTGTTCTTATCTCTTTATCATTCTCTTCTTGCATTTCCTAGCGTCTATAGCGTAGATAGGCCGTCCGACTGTTGATCCGAAGCTGCGTACTTAAGTGACGCCGGGGAGGACCTCAGAAAAGACAACAAGGCATACACGAGCCATAAAATATATTCTAGTTTACAAACCCAAGATTGTGCCTTATATCTTTCGGTGACTACCGTTCAATCGAGACTTCATCTTTCTTGAACCCTGGTCTAACATTGGGGCAGGTGGGGACGGCATTGACCGGAAGTCTGTTCGTCGTTAAACCGAGCGGAATGATGTGCTGGCGTTGCTGACGTGGTCGCTGTCCTCCGGATCTCCATCGGTTGGTCTGACCCGTTTCAATCTAGCTCCATGCATTGTTACCCTGCCAGTTAAGGTTCCCCCATTGTTTTGTGCCTCTAGTTTTTTACCCAACTGGTCAATCTTCAACTGGATGTCTTGTGCGGTGTATTCGTTGTTTACAGATTCCGTCTCCTGTGCCTCTTCGAGTTATTGTAGCCGCGTCGTCAACCTGTCCATGCGAGTGTTTGCATATCGAGCTTGGTTCTGAAGATCTCGGATCTCCGCTTGATAATTCTGATTCGTAGCTTTGAGTAAAACTATTTCGCGCTGTGTTGCTTCAGTTGCCTCCGTTACTCGTTGTACTGCACGCTCAGTGATGGCTAAATCCGCTAGCATTGCGTTGCGGTTTCGTGCGTGTTCCGCAAATTCCATTTGCCAGCTCCCCTGTAGGTCTGTAATCGTCCGATCCAATTTGGCTCCTAACGCGGTGTCATACTCCTGGAAATGTCTCCTGATAACTGGAGTCATATCCATGACCACTGCTGATAGGCCATTTACTGCATTGTTGAGATCCGCCACTGTTGTTTCCACTCCTAACATTCTTGCTTGCAGCAGTGTTTCAGCGCTGCGGCATTCTCCTACCAACAGGTCGATGTTCTCATCTGTTACTTTTTCTCCTTTTGCTATTGCATTCTGCAATCGTTTCATCTCCTTGCCTAGTGACTGAATAGTTTGGTGCATTCCGTCGGTAGCCATAGAGTCATTTTCCTTATTCTTTAGGCCGTTCCATAATGCCTGTAGCGTAACCCATCCTGCCGGTGCCTGGTATGCCTGTCTTGATGGCGACCGGCTTCTTCGCCTTCCTGGTTGGTAAGGTGCCAACCTAGTACTGTCCAGTTTTTCTTTCCTGCTTTTGAGGACGTTTTTCCTGATGCGAGTGCCCTCAGATTGGAACAAAGGTGCATTGGGTAGGTCTTCCCCTGAACCTTCGTCGTCACTAACGAGGGATACCAATTTAGGAGGTAGGTAATTTTGGGGTGGAGGACCCGTATACTACGTGACTTGTTGAGCTCTCCAGCCACTGTCAAAATCGTCTTGGTCGGTTGGAGGTTCGAAAGAAAATGATGGTTCCCGATGCGGTTGCTCTGATTTTACCAACATCTCCTCCAAGGCTTCAGCCATTTGCTGATCGTTGTTTGAGCTGGTCATTTTCTGGTAGATTGTTGCTCCAATGCCGTAATGACCGTAATAGTCTTGTA
Organism: Geopyxis carbonaria; assembly: GCA_024516215.1. Classification (NCBI taxonomy): domain Eukaryota; kingdom Fungi; phylum Ascomycota; class Pezizomycetes; order Pezizales; family Tarzettaceae; genus Geopyxis; species Geopyxis carbonaria. The sequence goes on along the minus strand of JAJJXG010000025.1, from coordinate 817,031 downwards.
GGTTAAGAACTCTGGTTCTTTTAAGAGTGCCCGATATAGGGTACGGTCGCAGGTTTTGCGGTCTTGGTATCGCACCGATTCCGTATCGCTTGAAGTGAGCGATGATTGCAATTGGTAGTGTAGTCTGGTAAATATATAGTGTTACGGGGCGCGTCCAGAGGCGTTATCGACGATAGACGTTGGCTCACGGTGTATGGAGTCTTTTTTCACCAAGAATTGCAATTGTACTTATAGAGGGGTTTTAGCAGTATAACTCCTTGAGGTATAAAGCAGCCGATTTATTCTTTGTAACAAAAGATATTTTTACTAGACGGGACTTCGCTTGGTGTCTGGTGCGTGTGATGATACTATACTTTGTAACCCCGTATCATCACGCCCCTATATATACAATACGGCAGGGCTCTAGCTCTCTACCCTAGAACTATATAGAGGGGTGCGCAGTCACCATCGCCCAGTCTCTTTCAACTATGTCTCGGGTGACGTGTACTCCTAACAGCCAATATTGTTTACCCCGCATCGCATCTAATGCCTTCAAGTGGTACACACTTCCTAGCTATGCAAACGGCTTTGGTGTAGAACCCTTGGCTCACGTACCTACGCTACGTGTATCCTATGAACGACCGTATCGTTATCTATGCTTCCTGTATGTTCCGAACAACATATTATGCGTCTGGCAACGCTACTAGTTACCGCCCGCGGTAACAGTTACAGAAGAATTCGAGGTGGATGAAATACTGGATTCAACAAAGCGTGATGGAAAGGTTTTCTATATGGTTAAGTGGAAGGGTTATCACGAAGAAAAGGATTGGACAGAGGAGCCGGCGGAACACATGCTGGTTGCAAAGGAAGGTCTTTGGAATTTTCACGTTCGTGATCCCAAGAAGCCTCGCGATCCAAGGGTTCCTTCTGGTTGAGTTGTTACCTTTTTTCATTTTACTTCAATGATTGATTTTTCGCTTATTCTAAGTTTTGTTTGCATTGAAGAAGGGTTTTTTAATGGTCAACTCATCTTACAGTTATTCGATTTTATTTCATTTTATTTCGTGTATTTCATTAAGTTGTTTTATTGTCGTGGGCGCCAACCTTGAGGAGGGGGACGTGTTATACATATGTACACATCTTTTATATTTACCCTTCATTCATTTGTTACCCTGCCTGAACAGTACCCTCTATTTTCATATACCACCCAGTCCAAGAACTGTTTTAGTATGGGTGGTAGCAACGCAACGCGGCAACCACGCTTACGGGAGAGACCTTAGCGGTGCATATGTTACTGAGATTTATCCTTGTGAATAAACACAAGTACTGCACTGCGCCGCAGGTTCTTCTCCGTGAGTAGTATGGTAAAAGTGTGCACTTGCTACAATCCCATAGTAAAAAAGTTTTTTTCAGACCCAAAAATAACCCTAGAGTCGTAATGGGCGATTGTTCAAGCGCAATGTACCCGGTGGGTATATGTAAGGAGCCAGTCAAAGCTGAAAAAGATCAAAGTCTCAGAACTTCGACGTTTTAGCTTTTTGTGATCATTTTACACATTGTGCGGCCCAGGCCTTATCTGGTGGTATATCCAGAGTCCGATTGACTGTGTGGAGAGTGTTATCATTGTGTTGACACATTACCGACAATAGCCGAGTATCAGCGCCCGAATAGTTATCAAGTCGGCTGCACCCCAGGTGTTGAAAGTGTTGGTCTTCCAATCAACTCGAGACACGTCAAGACGACGGGGCGTAAGTTTGTGCAGGCTGTCTCCGCCGAGTACCCTATACTGTTCTTATCTCTTTATCATTCTCTTCTTGCATTCCCTAGCGTCTATAGCGTAGATAGGCCGTCCGACTGTTGATCCGAAGCGGCCTACTTAAGTAACGCCGGGGAGGACCTCAGAAAAGACAACAAGGCATACACGAGCCATAAAATATATTCTAGTTTACAAACCTAAGATTGTATCTTATATCTTTCGGTGACTACCGTTCAATCGATACTTCATCTTTCTTGAACCCTGGTCTAACAAAATAAACAATAAGAATAGATACTAGCAATACTTAGTGAAGTGTTTGCTTGCTATGAAATCCTAAATACCAATTGTGGGTAGGTTGAAGAATAACAGCAAAGTCACATCCAGAACACTTCCAGTAGGTTCGGAAAATCTCGTTACCATCTAACAAACTGCGCTCCCGGCATAAATAACAGGTGTATATTCCCAATGCCCCAATGTAGACAGGATAATGTCCTGCTTGCCTGCGCTCGACCCATGATGGAACTTCTATCGTTGCTGTAACCATAGTAACTTGTCTTTTTGTTGGTGGAAGTTCACAATCCGGAGTTTCTGAGGTTCCGAGTGTTCGCTTGCTGGCAGCACGATCCTTTGATTTATTTTTGCCTCACATAATACGCTCCCAAGCAAGCTGAATTCGGAATTCTTTGTGTGATAAAGCGCTGTTACTACCGTAAGATGCTGGTTGTTGGAGGTGCTCTCGATGGATCATGTCGGAATTAACCAGTGTTGTGTCCAACTACCAGAAAAATATTGGGTACCAGGTACGGAAGGTAACTTTCAGGGTGTCGTAGTATGATCTAAATTGATCAGCCATGTCAACACCGCCTTTGCTAAGATGGTAGGCAGCAATGCATGCTGGAATAAGTAATAGTTGTGATAACCCATCTACATCATTCCAGATCTCGGAATGTGAGACAGCTGCAGCATTTGTACTTTTGGGTCTGGGTTTTTTCCGCAGTTTTTCCACCGCTGAACCTGGTCCTACTCAAGGGTGGATAGTAGTTATCATTGTAACCAAGTTATTATCATTCCATAATAGGGTTGCGACGCCATTTTGGACAGATCCAGAACGAAATTGATAATCCAGATGCTTGCGGGAATTTTTGGGAACTATCAATGTTTTGGGGAACTGCTTCAAGGTAGTTCTAACTGTTCCACAGGCACCAATCCTCAATTCAGATCGCAACTAGGCAAACAAAGGTTGCGATGTAAAATAATTATCGGTAAATATATTCCACCCCGGGCTGTTTGGTCGGGGCAAGGCTTGTGCAAAGTGAACTACCACTTTGGCTGAACCTGTCGTGAACTGTGCTGGACAGGGAAACGGACTAGGATCCAAGCCTTCCAAATTAGATGTGGGTAGAAAATCATAAATGTATCCATGTTTGGCTAGGACAAAAAATTTGTAGCATTCATCAATTGGCTTATGTGGCATTTTGTATGTATCGCGAGCCCGGCCAGTTTCGCGTATCATAGCTTCATCCACAATGTCATCAGAGGCTGGCATGCGGAGTTGTTGCGAAACAGTACGTAACAGATCCAAAAGTGGATCTATTTTACTGTCCCATAAGCGCCTTGTTGGTTACGTTGGCGAATAAAAAGTAGTGGATGTCTCGGAAACATGAAAGTTGGCTTTAATCATTTCGTATCGGGTACGACTTATGTAGCCACAGATGTCATGTGAGCCGTACATGCCATCCTTTCGCCAATAGTCACAAGCTGCTGGTAATTTAACAACTCCCATGTAGATGAGTATTCTGATCCAGCAGCGTCATTCAGTTGCAATAACTGGTGTCCAAAAGAGCTGTGGCTCTAACCCTTGTTGATTATCTCAAATTACCCAGTGGCTGTTGGCGTACGCATTGGGATTGACCACTAACAAATTGACCATATGATCCGGTTGCAAAAAATCAAAAATGTTGCGAGGAGTAATGAAATCAAGGTCGTGCATGGCTGGAGGTAAGGTATTGTACGCTGTATATGAATCTGGTTGTCTTTCCAATGAAGTAAAATCAGTTAAAGAAGGCAAATCAAGAATTTCAACACTGGTAGAGTCCGCTTGGGTGGTACTGCCACTAGGATTTTTGGAAGACAGTTGTTGCTTGCGGGCCGGGCCCTGGAATTTCGAAGATTTTGGTTTTTTGGGAGCCGGGTCTGGGCCGGGAGGTGCAATAGCATAGGAAATATTTTTGTCGCGAGGGCGAAGAATGCGAGACATGGTTTTTGTCGCAGCAAGATTTTTGTGAACTTATATTTTTTGCGAGCCTTGCAACAAAGCGATCTTAAAAACAAAACTATATCCAGCTCTACCCGCAAATAAGCGGATTTCCAACACCATTAGATTATTCTACACATGCAACTCTACATAGCAAGCCACATCTTGGGGGGGGGTCAGGTGGGTAGTTACATAGTTATCGCTGTTGGTATTCAGCTGTGGTTGGGGAACGTCCTGTACAGGACGTTCCTGGGGTTGTTACGATCCGCCGGATAGTAATTGTTTACTACCACATATTTGTGTTAAAAATAGTGTTAATACTGTCTCACAACTGTCATAATAAATACACCCTTTTTAGTACTGTAGGGTCAGAACCGTAGCTTGAAACTTAAGTTGCGTGTGAGTTTGTTGCTACATAAGTAGTACAGCATTGGATAACTATGTAGGCGCATCAGATGCATATAGTCTGTCATAGGGGATTCACGTTAGTCATGCACGTATCTAAAGTAAACCCCTCCAATGAAGCAACGATCGTTGGCATTCGCATAAGGAAAGGTCACTGATTATGTTAAATCAGACCCTAATCACGGAAAGGACTTGTGAAGTTTATGAACGGCATTTGGGTTAAAGATGAGGTGCACGCCAGTAGTAAATGAAACTCGGCACAGACTAAGACATGAGCACGGCGGTTATTATCCCGGAACACGAAGGGACATAATGTCCATGTAGTTAACTCTTCAGGTGCTTGCTAAGTTCGTTTGGTAAGTCGACCAAGCATTCTCTAGATAGAACACCGCAAGGTACTACCTCTTATTTTCGACATGCTGCACGGCATTTCCGCACGCCGCCGGTAAATACAGTCAGGATCCGATTCACGCACGTTATCTGCAGCCTAGAAGGATCTGATTCTTCGAATTGTTATCTCCTACCTCTGAATTTCGTTGCCTAGCACCTAAGTTTTTTTTTTAACTCTCTTTCCTGGCAGTCGCTCGTTCTGGTGAACGGACTTCTACTGCGCAATCGTCATTTTCTACTGCAGCATTTTGGTTCGGATGGGTCCTAGTTACAAGACTTCCTTACTTCAATAAGCGAAAATCTAGGAGCATATCCAGTTGTCAAAGATATCGATCGCCAAATACCCGCTAGTTTTTCTTCGTTAAAGCTTGTGGAATACAGAACTTAATCCTCATCAGGAACCGATCGTGAACAAAGAACTTCGAAAAGATCGTTAGTACCAGCTCTACACCGCTTACCCAGGTATCACCGGTGTCCGTGGCTTTTAAATAGCACAGGGTCCAATCCATGATTGGCCGAGATTATATGATGGAACAGAGCGAGCCAAATTCGAGGACTCCATTCTCCAGCGAATCGAATCATCAGCAAGCACAACACTTGTCCTCCACTGAAAACAAAACTGAAAACACCAGAAGTAGTCCAGAAATCGAGCCCATAGAGAACATGTCACTATCTTCGACTATAGATACGCATATGGGAAATGCACCCGAACAACACCCAACATTACCAATTGGTAACACGCCTGGTGTTCAACAGCCCAAAGTCCAGACAGCATTTATTCACAAGTTATACAAGTAATTTTCCATTTTCTGAGGGGATTCTATTGATTACGAATGTTCACAGCTAATTCTCTAAGTATGCTCGAGGATCATAATATTCAGCATCTGATATCATGGTCACCTTCGAATGAAAGCTTTGTTGTTGCACCAACAGGAGAATTTTCTAAGGTTCTGAGGTAGGTGCTATGTAAAAGACTGTAGCGACCTCTAATGGTCCCACAGTCAGTACTTCAAACATACCAACATATCATCTTTTGTACGTCAGCTCAATATGTACGGTTTCCACAAAGGTCGAGCCTACCCAAGTCTCGTGGATAGTGTCCAGAAACTCATTGCGTTCCAGTGAACGACGTCTTTCATACCGGCTCTCCCGATTCAACTCTTTGGGAGTTCAAACATGGAAATGGGAGCTTCAAAAGGGGCGATCTAGTAGGATTGCGTGAGATCAAGCGACGAGCTTCACGGCACACTCCAATACACCGTGATTCCTATTCGGGGACCAAAAGTGCTGCAGTTTCAGCGCCAGGAACTCCTAACGAACAACAGGCAGAGTCATCCGATGCTCGGATTCTAGCTATCGAACAAACTCTGTTTGAGGTGAACACTAGATTAGCCCGAACTGAAGAGAGTAACACCTATCTTGCAAGCCGCTGCCAGATAGCCTTCGAGGGGTTGACCAGATGCCACCAGGTAATCATTTCTTTAGCAGTTTTAACTGTGATGCTTATGGTGTTAGTGGACCGCAGATATTGCACAGTTTATGTGTCAAATGTATCCCGTAGAGCCTATTCTTCGTGATAGTATGAATCTGTGGACTGCTACCCGCTCTTTACGCTAATGAAATAGTAGTACAATCTTTACAAAAAGAGATCGAACGTCACACCCAACTTTTGGAAGAACCTCCAGAGATTCTTCGCGATAGACAACCGTTTCCGCCTCCCCTTGATAACTCAGGGCCACCATTATCACCCCGACAGCGTCCTGCAGAAGACGATTCAAGAAGATCTTCATTGGGCGGCCGACTCGGTCCTGGATACTTCCGACCACCGGCACCCCCTCATCTAGCAAACCCACCACGTAGGTTTGGATCCGCCGGACTAGCTCCTGGCTCACCTAACGCACGGCCACAGCACCCCTCACAGCAACCAACTCCTCATCCATTGTCGAATTTTCAATCTCCACCGAGTCATCTGTCTCGCAGACATACCTCTGCGGACATCAGACAACATGGCTGGCAGGCAAGCTCCCCTTTCAGCGGAATTGGACAGACTCCCCACTGGCCACCATCTCCTAGCAAACTTCCCGGAGATTACAGGGATAACAACTACGACATGCCGCAACATTCAAGACCAACTATGTTCGCTTCTCAAACAACACCACCTCTCAGTGAAACAACAACTAGCAGTACTGAGGGGGCTTGGAGTTTGGGCAACTCTAAATATACATTATCTCGAGAAACCGGTCACACAGCACCACCAACCAGACGCTCGAGCTTAGCTTCCAGCAGCGTGCATGCCCTTTTAAATCCTCCAGACTCAAATTTGGAGAGAGATGGAACATCCGATGGAGAGCCCGACGATCGGAAGCGTAAAAGAATCATGTAGTCTAGGTTTGGAATTTGTCAGCTTCCTCTGTCATGACAATACTAGCGCATTGTATTGTGTTATATCACTAGCCACCTGATGGAACACTGCGGACCCCAATTACGAAATAGGGTTCCTACAGTTAATATTCCACGGACACTACGCACCAATAAGCTCGAACTAGAGTCTGTGCGTTGCCAGTCAGGAGTGAAGGCCAGTAGCGAGATGTACAAAATATCATTCGCACATGAACGGACCATAGTTGGTACATATTTGTAGCTATGAATGCAATTATAGATTGTGCACTTTAAAATTTACCAGTTTGAAATCTCATATTTTCTTTTTTTTCCCTGGATTTGTGAATTGTCCTTTAGCCACTACATCACCTTGATTTTGATTCCGTTCTTCATGCTGCCTTGCTGTCGTCTTCTTCCTCTTAAGATTTCCTAGAGACGAACGGCCAATATCGTCATCGCTCTCTTCCTGTGACATGACGGTGCGTTGCTTGTTAGATTGTTGAATCACCACTTTGTGCTTCAACTTCGATTGGTGTCGATTAGAACCCACAAGCACTCTTCTTAGGGATTCTTTAGAAGTATGCGATTTTTTCATATTTTGATTTTCTGGAAATGTTGCCCCGAGCCCTAGCCTAGATTATTAATTAGCGAGGTATCATCATTTTAATGAGAAGCATGCCTGGGTGGGGCTGGATGGAATTCATCTTTCTGTTGATCTATAACAATTGGTTCTGTTCTAGGAAGCCATGAATTCACAAGTTGTCGCGTTTGATGAATCGATCCATTGATATGTGATTGAATGTCGTCCGAACTTTTACGAGATGTTGCCGAATCCATGGGTACTTGCGGGTATGTCGAAGCATTATTGACCGCGGTCAATATTTATGCAAGGTTTCAGAGCCGCAGTGACACCGGTTCCACCCGACAACCTAGCTTAAGCCTCTAGGAATCATATATTTGTTCCTCACCTCGTTCACACACAAGTCGGATCTCGTTACTTACAATATTCTTGGAGGTCATTCTTGTCTTAAAGTTTTCGACATGTTCAATCTTTCACGAAGCCGTCATCTGCGGTCCGCTCTCAGCTCTGTAAGGGTAAAAGATGACACTCCGTACACATCTACAATCATTTCAACTTAACAGCCTATTAGACTAAAAACTGTCTTTTGACATCACAAAAGCGTTGCCTATCGGTACATGAGTATTTGTCTGCGGACCTTCTCAAATCTGTACAGTCATCCATGCCGCTATGATCAAGTTTTATTCTGATGGTTGGGTTGTCAGTATGGTATTGGTGTGCCAGTAGGTGCAAATGCGAAGACTCCGGAAGAGGCCGAAGCTGTCGCCAAAAAGATAGGTGGGTTTAATCTCGTTTTAGCAACAATTGAGATATTAATGTCGAGTGTAGGTGGAGAAGATATGGTCATTAAGGCGCAGGTTCTCGCAGGAGGTCGTGGCAAGGGAACGTTTGATAATGGACTCAAGGGTGGGGTGCGTGTCATTTACTCGTATGTTCAGAGCACCTATACGATTTCACTCACTAAAATTGTGCAGTCCAACTGAGGCCAAGATGTTTGCTGGGCAAATGATTGGTCACAATCTTATCACAAAACAAACAGGTGCTTCTGGAAAACTTTGCACGTCTGTATACATTTGCGAGCGTAAATTTGCTCGCCGTGAGTTTTACCTTGCTGTGTTGATGGACCGAGCATCGCAGGGCCCTGTAATCGTGTCCTCATCCCAAGGAGGCATGGATATTGAAGGCGTGGCAAAAGAAAATCCGGATTCAATTGTTACTACGCCAATTGATATACACATTGGTGTCACTGATGAGATGGCTACTAAAATTGCAACTGATATTGGCTTTTCAGAACAATGTATTCCGGAGGCAGCCGACACCATCAAAAAGCTTTATAAAATATTTGTTGAAAAAGATGCAACGCAGATTGAAATCAATCCTTTAAGTGAAACAAATGATCATAAAGTCCTTGCAATGGATGCAAAACTTGGGTTTGATGACAATGCGGAATTTAGGCAACAAGAGGTATTTTCTTGGAGAGATAAAACACAAGAGGATAAGGACGAAGTCAAAGCTGCAGAGTACGTCAGTCCTTTTTTCGTCACATCAAGCTGACTTCCTGAAGTCATGGACTAAACTTCATCAAACTGGACGGTGATATTGGGTGCTTAGGTAAGAGTTAATCGACGGCTGATAGTACAATACTATACTAACGGTTTAAGTTAACGGTGCTGGATTGGCAATGGCCACGATGGATATTATTAAGCTCAATGGCGGGCAGCCTGCTAACTTCCTCGACTGCGGAGGAGGTGCAACGGCCCAGGCGATTGAAGAGGCCTTCAAGTTGATTACCAGTGATCCCAAAGTTACAGCCATATTTGTGAATATTTTCGGAGGTATCGTGAGGTGTGATGCTATAGCGAAGGGTTTGATTGCTACCGTGGAAAATATGAACCTGAGGATTCCAATCGTAGCTCGCCTTCAAGGCACCAATATGCAAGAAGCTCAAAAATTGGTATGGTGTAGTTCTTTCATTTTTTGTGGCAATTTCTAAGTAGACTAACATCTTTAGATTAATGAATCTGGCCTAAAGATTTTTTCCTTTGAAGATCTACAAGCAGCTGCTGAGAAATCTGTTCAATTCTCAAAGGTCGTCAAGATGGGTATGTTGTTCCGACTTTCAACTCTTCAAAATGAAATTATATCTAATGCACTTCCAGCACGTGACATCGATGTAGGCGTTGAATTCACACTTGGGATATGATCTAGAGATTTGTTTTCTTGTCAAATAGATGCGTATTATATTATTCTTTTTACTGGGTTTCATCATCTGGGTTTCAATCACAGATACGCTCTCTCTACCCAATGTAGACGAATTGTTCTCTGACGATCCCAAAGAAAGCAAACATGAATGCCGCTGCAATGTGTCTGCAGATCCACTATTACGGTCACCACGTAGTGAAAATCTGCGGACGATTTCTTGCAAGCCTTCTAGAAAGAACCTGTGATAGAACATTCAGAGACATCAGAATTAGAAATTGGACACAAGAAACCAGTTGACATAATTAATAGAGACATTCTGCTATCACAATTGGGTTGTTTAATCGACATTCTCACTCACTGCACCAAACCTGTTGGGAAGTTGCTGCACAGCCACCACATCGACAAAGCCTTTAACAGGTATGGTGTGAGTGAAAATGTTGACTCAATAACCCAACCTTGTGGTAGAGTACATACATTCGGCATACTTGATATGTGGACAGTGATTGACCACCCCCAATCTCACTAGTGATGCCAGCGACTTACAAGGCAAATTGCCAAGACTGTAAAATGCATAATCACATCATGCGGATAACCAAATTTGTGTATTTTGGCGCACAGGGACGAGCCATAAGCATTCACTTCCTTCTGTTTCCCCATTGTGTAAAAAAACTGTGATTTTGAGACCTTTTCCCCAAACCAGTCCCTCCTGAACATAATCTCAGACAGCGTAGAAGAAATTGTCCAACAGCTGAAAATAAATTCCACGCTTGTGGATTTATCATTTGCATTGTTGTGGTTGACTACAGTTGTAAAAAAGGGGGGTAAATAGTGATCGTTTTATAGTGAGAGCAATTAGGTGAGACGTTGGGTGAGTCTTGGGATGGTATATAGACGGTCTGTAGACGGAGTGCAAATGTTGTCGAGACGTCGCCAGATGATCCCAAGACGCACACAAACGTCTCAACTAATTGCTCTCACTATAAAACGATCACTATTTACTCCCCTTTTTTACAACTGTAGATAAACTGGAAAGTGGTGCAATGATTATGCTCGTGAGCGGCCCCTTTATGTAACGTGAATGCCACCATTAAACTGCCACCCCTTTCTCCCCCCCACCTTGCGGACCTTTGTGTACCCGGCAACCTACCAAGTTAGGCAATATAACTCCCGTGCTAATCCTGGTCGACCCACACCCAGGAGGTACGTGCACGGTTAACCTTCAAAAGCATGGCATCTTAGAGTACTTAGCGTAGGGCCGGGTAGGTAAACCCCTAGTTCTTATGCAAGGCACTGAATATTTACATTATTTACATACGGAGTACTCTTAAATTCGAGTAGCTAGCTTGCGACCAGATCCCGTATGTGCTCAACTTCTCCACAAACTAAACTCAAGTGTAAGGTGGGCTGAAGTTGTGGACGTCTGATATTCCAATGATTAGTATCTTAAGGGAGCACCCTAAACCATCAAGTGCCTGGGTGCCTGGTTACTACTTGGGCTTCTGCTGTGCGAAAACAACGCCTAGGATACAACCTTGCATTTTCAAATGTCCTTCTCTGGACAGGCGTACATTCAAGTACACAAGGGACCTCCTTGTGTTTCGAAAAAAACCATGCACTGCCAATACTCCGTAGACTCTCCGAAAGCCAGGTTGAGTTAACCCCCTAAACACACACACTCTCTACCTCCCAACACCATCGCCAGGTAGCATTTGGTGTCCTTGTTTTGCATTGTGATTTATTGATTTATATACACGCTCTTTTAACCCATCAAGCACAAATATCGGGTTTGTTGAACATTTCCCAGATTCACTGAGCAACAATTCCGAGCATAACACCGCAGTCGTTTTCTGAGAGACGGTCCTTTGTCCTGAATAATACAACCTTGAGTCTGGCTTCGTCTTGTAGTTGGACATAAACGATCCTTGCATTAAATGCACATATCTCCAACTTCACCAAAAAACGAAGGGTTTCTACCATTGAAGCCAGCAATGTCTCACAATCCACCGAATAGACAAGATGATCACATAGTGAATATACCGCTCACACAAATACCAACAAACGTAAGTACCGGAGCCCGCAAAGAGGGGCACGGACTTGACAACCCGGACATCTTTCGCAATGATTCCCCAGAAACACAACAAAGTGGAATGTTCCAACGACACAAGGGGAGACGAAGGGCTGGAGACGATGGTGTGCCAATTGAGGAAGAAGAGGGAGCGCTTACCACTATGGGAAGATTCTATGACAAAGTTCTTCACTTCTCAATTCTCACTCGCTACCTGCTCTACATCATCCCTTTGGCGCTCTGTTTTTTGATAGTCATACTTATTGGCCACTATGCTACACCTAAAGCAACTATTGGTGGCGTCAAAATCAAGTGGTTTTTTGTTTGGGTATGACATAAAATAACATTGACTGGATTTAACTAACTGACACAGTTGGAAATTGTCTGGTGCTCATTATGGGTTTCCAAGCTCTTTGCCAAGGCCCTCCCTACTATCTTCCAAGCACTAGTTGGTGTAGTTTCTGGAGGTGTTAAAAAATACAGTCTTGTCTTGAAAGCGCTAGAATTGCCCTTATCGCTAGTTGGATGGGCTGTTGCCAGTTTGTGTAGCTTCTTACCTGTATGAACACCCCATCTATCGTTACAAGTATCACCATTAACGATTGATGTAGCTGATGACAAAAAATCCGGATGTTAAAAGTGACAAGATACTTCCTTGGGAAGATCGCTTTAACAAAGTCCTGATATCGTGTCTTGTGTCGACTTTGGTTTTATTCGCGGAGAAGCTGCTTATTCAAATAGTCTCTGTTGATTACCACCGTCGGCAGTTTGCCCATCGCATCAAAACTAACAAAAATCACGTCAAATTTCTCTCTCAACTATATGAAGTTTCAAGAAACCTTTTCCCTGAATATACGGAATTTGCAGAAGAAGATTATCTGATCCATCAAGGGTTGGCTGGAGGGTTGAACATCCCTGGACTTAATCAAAGTGGCTCAGCAACACCCATGCGGCAGTTTCTTGGTAATATCAACATGGTGCAGGACAAAGTCGCCAGTGCCTTTGGAAATATTGCGCAGGAGGTCACTGGAAACAAAAACGTTTTCAATCCCAACTCTGCATATGCTGTAGTGATCGATGCTCTGCATAAGAAAACTTCATCAGAGGCACTCGCGAAGCGTATTTGGATGTCTTTTGTGCCTGAAGGGCATTCTGCTCTCGCTAAGCAAGATTTGATTGATGTGATGGGAATGGAATTGCAGCAACAAGCTGAAGAGTGTTTTTCATCATTGGATCGGGATGATAATGGTGATGTTAGTTTGGACGAGATGATACTTCATGTCATGCACATGCGCAACGAACGTTTTGATGTAGCCAAAAGTATGCAGGATGTTGTAAGTATATTTTTTCGAACTCCATTATTGAATTGTGCCTTACGATCATTCCAGGATAACGCAATCAGTGCACTTGATAATGTTTTGGCATTCATCGTTTTCGTGATAGTCATCCTTGTCTTTGTGGTAGCACAACAATCAAGTGTGGGCACGACTATTGCAGGGGCTGGTACCGTGCTTATTTCGCTGTCATTTGTATTTGCAGTCACTGCCCAAGAAATATTAGGATCATGCATATTTTTGTTCGTCAAACGTAAGTTACAAAACGCAATTACCTAATCCACTAGATTCTCACCGGTCGGAGTGAAAGTGGGGTACTATTTTAAGATATGCTGACAACCCATAGATCCGTATGATGTTGGTGATCGCGTGGATGTTGATGACAAACGATTTGTGGTTGAACATATCTCTCTGCTCTACACTATTCTCAAGCGAGTCGACAATCACAAAACTACACAGATACCGAATAATGTTTTGAACACCAAGATGATTGAAAACATAACTCGTTCTAAGCTTATGAAAGAGCAAATAGTAGTATCTGTTCATTTTGATACAACATTCGAAGATATTCAAAAGCTGAAACATGAGCTATCATTATTCGTCCAAGAGAATAGCAGAGACTTCATGCCGGAACTTGATGTCGAAGTTGCTGGAATTGCCAAGCTGGATCAATTGGATCTGCGGATAGAAATCAAACATCGAGGCAACTGGGCCAACGAAACTCTGACCTTGCAGCGACGCAATAAGTTTTTCTGTGCCCTTGTGGTCATCCTCCGAAAAATACCAATCTACGCACCTGGAGCTGGTGATCCAGCCGTGGGTGAGCAGGGCAAGCCGATGTACACAGTGGCTGTGTCCGACGAACTCGCTAGAGAGGAAATGAAAAAAGCTGCTGCGGCCAAGACAGCAAAACGTTGGGACCATGAAGATGACGATGACGATGACGATGACGAGCCCAATCACGGTAGTAAGGACATGTCGTCGTCAGGTTCTACCGCAGTTGGCCTTGATTTGAACCTTAGTGGCCACCGAGCCAGATCTCCTTTTAATGACCCTAGGCCAGACACTGCTCATGACAACACAACACTTGGCAGAAGGAGCACTGATAGCAGAAGGGGAGACATTGAGGAGGTTAGGGGCCTTCTTAATCGTGAATCAACCAAGGGCCGACGAAAGCCTGTGCCAGGGGCTACCCATCACGATTCAAGCAATGCTCACACCCCATATCGCTAACACGTTATGGCTAGTATCGAGCTACAATTTTCACGAATCTCTTGGGCAGGTATCTAATACTTTGAATTGGCGTTTTATATAAAATTATCTAAATGTTTATTGGGTAGCAAGTAGGATAATGTGTGTAGTGCGGCTAAAGATGTGGATAGCACGTTATTAAATACAACCAATGTTTTGAGCCATATACCCGGGTTTTGCTGGTCTCCTTTCTCAGTGAAAATACATGTAGCTTCCTACCGCATTCTGTGATAAATCTGGTAGGGATTTTGACTCAGAAGTGTTGGAGCTGGTTTTTTCTATAGATGACATTATACAATACTACATAATTCTTGTCCCCCCCATTGACAACCATGACGGCCCCGCTAAAAACGTACCTCGTCAACCAAAACAACTTCAGATGACTTGAAATTTAGAGAAGATGTACTCTAGATACACAAATTGGATTATCAAATTGTAAAAATCGATGTCTCGGCCTATTACTTACATAGTATATATGTCACCTACCTCAAATGCAGTTTCCACCGCATCAACAATTGAGGCCTGTGCAACTCAACACTACCATGTTAGATATCCGAATCCATGAAAGAACTTCTACATGGGAAAAGATGTTGATTTTATGTCATAAATTTTTTGAATGCTGCCTCAACTAATATTATCAAACAACCAAAAACATTTTGCAGGGTGCGTGGTATTATCTGAAAAGTGCTAGGCTGTATTACTGGCACAGGAAAACACCTGACAGCATTAATAAGCAGGATGTCAGGCAAACACCTGATGTGATCAGAGTTCACTAGTTATGTCACCGTTCTTGCACAGCTTTACCACTAGGCAACTAAGCTTTCATTCTATTGCTACCTATATTCTCCGTGCACTCTCTCCAAACCTTCCGGACAATATTTCACATTGAATCTTTCGTCAATTTAAAATCACGCGTGGGCCCGCTTAGTGATTGGCTAGAGACCTCTTTTGTGAAATCAGGTTACGTCATCCAGCCACACATTGTTGTCAGCCAACCTCAATAGTAAATCGCGTCCACAACTTTATGTAGACGAACCCACAACGAAATCTGCTTCCTAAACAACTGTACACAACCACTTAGTGGTCACCTCATTTCATCTTGTCACAACATTTAAATCTAGTTGGCCAGCTAAACAGTCATTAAAATCGGACCGACCCTCCCGAAATGGACCCTCCGGCACTTATGTCTGCACCCAATACGACCGAGACCGACATTAACATGACCGACCAGCCTACTGCTCCACGCAAAATAGTCCGTCGCCAGAATAACTCAAATCCACTGGTAGCTCGGCGGCCTCCTATGCCACCCCAAGTGGCAGGAAAGCCAATTGTACCTCGTGGTGCCAGACCATTAGAATCAAGACCGACCCCTCCACAACCATTGAACATCCCCAATACTAGTCAAGCAACCGAAGTTCCCGAGGAGGAGTGGCAGACATTTAAATTAACTACCACCAAATCGTCTATCTTGCGCGGACTACGGCATAATGTCATGCGTTTACAGTCAAAGAAAGCGATTGATCCGACTGACCCTGAGCAATTTACACGCCCTGTTAGACTTCACCGAAGAGACCCGGCAGCTCCATTACAGGGTGGACAATCTGTTCAGGCAGCAAGTACTGATGCTGCGGAAGATGTTAATATGGATCCTGAAGAAAGAGCCAAGGAGGAGGCTGAAAAGGCTCAGAAGGAAGCTGATCGAGCTGCTACCTTGGAGAAAATCGCTCCATATGGTGGTGCCCAAAGGCAGAAGCAAAATGCCTTCAAAAAGAAGACGCAACAGGTTTTCAAACAAAACATGACTGAAAAAAAGCTTCGATATGAGGAAATGATACCATGGTTTATTGAAGATTTCGACAACAAAAATACATGGCAGGGGCAATTGGAAAGCCAGCTTAGTCACGGGTCTTATGCTATATTAGCTCTTGATGGCAGCAACTTTAGAATGATTCCTATTGATAAGTGGTACAAGTTTGTGGAGAAGAATAAATTTCAGGTCATGAACATTGAAGAGGCAGAGCTGGCGCTGAAAAAAACCTCTAAAGCTCCTAGGTGGATGATGAAATTGATTGGACAAGATGAAAAAGATAAAGCTAAAAAAGAGAGAGCCGAAAACATGAAGGCATTTACCAGGGGCTTGAATTTACGCAGAGGCGGACGACTTGATCATGTGTTACCAAAATCGGAAACTGCCGATGCCGATGAGCTTGATTTCGACGATGACCGATTTGCAGATGATGAAGAAGCACCCGTTATGGAAGGTGAAGAGCAAGAGAATAAGGAGATTGAGGTATATATGTATTGACACTGAATACGATTGGTCGCCGCTGACCACTACAGCAACGCATTAAAAAAGAACAACTTTCTGCAAATTCCTTCAACTTACGCGATGAAAAGGATTATGAAGCGGAAGAAAGGGAGCGTGAAAAGGTTGAAAAAGCGCGAAAGAATAATCGCTCTTATAAAAAGTATCTTATGAGAAGAGAGGGTAACTTTACTTATGAGGAGGATTCTGATGGAAATCCATACGGTTCATCGGTTTGTTCTACATAGATGATGACGATAATGTTTATCGACTAACCTTCTACAGAGCGAAGAATCTGATGACGACGAAGAAGTAGCGAGAAAGGAAGAAGAGCGTAAAAAGGAAGATGAGCAGAAGAAGAAAGAGAATGAGGCGAGGGAGCAAGATAAAGGCAAGAAACCACAGACTTCGTCTTCTGTATCGTTGGATGCGAAGTCCGATCCTTCGATCACGAAACGAATAACAAAGCCTGGTCCATCCAGCGCGGATAAACTTAACGCTAAGCGTACAGGTTCTGCTGACTTGTCCGAGTCGGGAAACGAGAAGAGTCGGAAGAAACCCAGAAAGACTCAGCCTGTTGGCAATAATTCTAGCCTTGCTTCTGGTATGTATCATTTAGTATCTGTTGTGACTTATGCTAAAACTATACTAGTTTCTAGCAAAATTAGCCAAAAGAAGCGCAAAGCCGGCGGAGACGGTAGTGGAGATGATACGGCTGGTGAAATGTCAGATGGAGCTGGTGCATCTAAGAAGCATCGTGGCAGCACCGTCGTTCCAAATAGCCACAAGCTTTCGCCGCCGGCAAATTCCCGTCAGGTGTCTCCGACACCTGGTAATGGCTCGTCATCAAGGACAGGCTCGCCAGTTACATCTACAAGTACACCAAGGGCTGGATCACCGATATCTGCGCAACGTGAGTTCCGATTGGTAAAGTGAAGTTACGTTAATACTGACTATTCCTATAGCACTTACCGATGAAGAAATCAGGGCACTTTTCAATAATGGACCTATCACAACTCAACAGATCGCCAAATCTTTGGGAACACGCCTACGGAATGCTTCAGTGAAGGCAGCGCTTGTTGCGGCTTTGAAGCGTATGACCGTTACGCGTGATAAACTTTTGCATCTGAAAGAATAGCAAAAATTCAATGTACAGTAGATAGATGTATTTTACGAAACTGTAATGCCCGGATTAGCAGCAGATATTCCGTAGCATGTAACTGAGCTCGGCAAATAAAATAAAAACAAAATGTCGCGCAATCTACTGTACGTAGTACTTAATTAATTAATACCGAAGAAACATAAAGCTACCCACTTTATAAACTAAATTTCCTCAATACTCCGTGAAATTTTCATCTTTTACGTGCAATTAATCCTACTTTGGTGTTTACATGGCATTCATCAAATTCTGACCAACAACGATTTGGTATCATGTATCCGTACGGCCGGAGATATTAGCAATATCGTCTATAAACTATAATTTTCTGAGTCAACCCTTTGGAGTAACTTGGGCCCATACCTTACAATCGATGTATCACAGACAGCGAAGCTTAAAGTTTCGTTAGTAACGCTAAGTTAACTGTACGTGACGAATCGTCATTGTTACAAACAGGGTTCAATGCTTCACGGGAGTTGTCAAGTGACTTTGCACTGTTGTTGTGGTCAAGAATGCGTATTGTAACGATTTGTTTCAATACCAACCCTTGACTGTTTTGAGCCTGTGACCGGAGTGGATCGGGCATTCGAAAAAGTGTTTGATAAGCGAAATGCAGTGATCGCGACCACGCAGTTTACGAAACAGTGCAGAGTTACGCGGATGTAGAGTACTGAACATTGTTGTGACAATAACGATTCGTCACGTACAGTTGACTCAGCGTCACTGACGAAACGATATGCATCGCTGGAACTTGTGGTTAATGCTGAGATGTTCCAGTGTAAACTGCATAGTAGGTATGTACGATACATAGATGCGATCGCTGTAATCGCTTGTTAAACGGGCAATGACGGTCACGAGTACCGGGTTGGTATTAAAACGAAATGTTACAATATTACCGATTATTAGAGGCGGAACGCCTCTAATACCGTACGTTGCATACAGTGCACTATTGTATCGATTCAATACGCTTCGCTGATCACAAGTGTATTACGTCCACGTGACGAGCTACGACCAGGGGTAGTTGCACTGTAGTACTCGTTTGAGGTCACCACCAAGTCCTCACTCACATCCTCACATCCTCGATCGAAGTCAGGGAATTGTACCAACTTATTATAATCATGTTGGATCAGGTTATCATACTCACAGGAGCATCTCGCGGACTTGGTCTTGCCATAGCAGTATACATTCTGCAAAATTATTCAAACGCAAGACTTGTCCTTATATCACGTACAGCAGATGCAATGGAAGCACTGAAAGCCAGTTATCCTAAACAAGTAGAGGTTTTAGTTGGGGACCTTCAAAGCACAAATGTTGCTATTAAAGCTGTAGAAACAGCCGTTACTGTCTTTGGAAAATTGAATGCCATTATAATAAATCATGGTATTCTCCAGCCTGTGTCACGGCTTGAAGACGCTCCTTTAGATAAATGGAAGGTCGCTTTTGATATCAATTTTTTTTCTGCGGTCGCCTTGGTACAATCTCTTCATTCTAGCTAGAAAAACGGTAGTCCTAATTGAGATACAGATAAAGGAATCTATTCCAGAACTTCGTAGGAACAATGGAAGAGCTATATTTGTGTCTTCTGGTACGCATCAATCTTACATAATTTTGATTAGAAAAGCTAATAATCGAAAGGCGCTGCAGTAACACCATACCAAGGCTGGGGTGCCTATGGAGCTTCCAAAGCAGGAATTAACCATCTTGCACAAACTTTAGCTGTCGAGGAAGAAAGAATTACCAGTATTAGTATCAGGCCGGGAGTTATAGGTACAATTTTCTTGCACTACGATGTATTAAGGCACATTTAACTAATTTTGTTGGTAGATACCAAGATGCAGGAGGAAATTCGTGAACAGCATGCAGAGCATATGGGCAGTGCCCACGAGCGGTTTCGGGACCTCAAGAAAAATGGAAAGCTACTACAACCCCAAGAACCAGGAACAGTTATAGCTGAATTAGCATTGCATGCACGCAGAGAATTAACAGGACTTTTCTTGAAGTATACGCCATCTTGTCTCGTGCGAGAAGGGACTAGACTGACAATCATTAAGCTGGAATGCAGAACAATTGGGAGAATATCAAACAAAATCTTCTCGGATTGTTTGAACGTGATCAACCGGAAATTATGTTACGTGGATCAGCATGAAAGCAAAACACATGTAAGCACATAATTCAACATATTCCCGCGTGTTCTACTAGTTTTTCTTCATTTAAACAGAGCGTGACTAATATAGTATTTATCGACAAATTTCCTAGTACTCTGCAGTGGGGTGTTAACGCTCGTGTCCACAATTGATCTAAAAGCTACCGTATATAATAGAGGAGCTTTTATTGTTTAGATTTTGCTAGTAACGTGATCGCGCCTACTTGAATATGTTTTTCCCTGTCCGGCATTTCCTCGTTGCATCATGAGATACAGCGGGCATAAGACCAGGCTTGGCAACGACCGCGCGGGAGCAACGCGTGTGGCGCAATAGTGCCTCAACATTCTGGGACGGCGTGATATACTCTACTCATGTAGCAGTGACCCAGTGACTTAACTACTGCGGGAGCCCGCGGCATAGTGGCAACATGCTAGCGGGTATATCAAGTCTTTCCGGAAATACACAGCAATGTAGCTAGCTTACCCAAAGTTTGGATAATCTTCACAATGCCCGGAGTTGTATTTTGTCCTTCTGCAATGCGGAAATGGGGCTCACATAAAAATGTAGAAGAGCATGAGAGCCATTCGAAGCAACTATTACTGTAGAAAGTCCGGGTAGCAGTGGCTCGCTGACTTGGTCGTCCCTTCTGCTTCAATGACGTTTGGATTGTGGATATGAGGATTAGGGTTAGATGCGTGAGGATTAGAATACTCTTGAATGAGGATGCCCTGTCGGCTACTTGAGTGGCAGCATGATATCTAGATCTATCCCGGGTACTCCGTGAGGCATTTTTATCTCACAAAGAGTTTCTGTAAGTAATTTTCCACAAAGAGCAAACCACCAAGATACTCGAGACTTCAAAATATTCAACAACTGTTTTCCAATGTAGATCAGAAAAATAGTCTCACGATTTCCCAGTTGATCAAGTCTCGAGTTGAAGTTTAAACATTCAATCCAACAAGCGCTAGTATAACTGGAAACACACGTTCTCGACAAAATCTACCTCCGTTTTATCTCACCGGCCCATCCATCAATACCTCCCCTGCTTCCAACAGCGACATCAACCTTTTTATCCTCCATACCTGTAGCGTCCATCAAGAACTCGTGTCCACTCATTCCACCGGCGTTAGCTCTTCTTTCTGGATTGAACTCCAGCATCGGGGTGAGCAGATTGCTAATTTGGAGTGCTTCTTCCGCACTATGATGGTACTTTTCTCTCAAGACATCCGGAAGCGCCCAGTGCCGTAGCCGGTGAATATTCCGTAGTTCGCCTTTACGATTGAAAATTTCAAGTGACCACTTACCACTCATACACAGATGCCGTGGGAAGTTACCCAAAAGTTCCATGATTTGTGCGATGTGGTCATCATCCTTTCCATACTTTGTACCAGACTGTGGATCAAACAGATAATCCCCAGTAATCAGCTCGAAAGCCTGTAAACATTAGTAACTCAAAAAGAAGCTCGGGTTTTCGATTGTCGTACCATACAGGCCATACTCCAAATATCCGTACTTGCACCCCATTTTGCGCCAAGTATAACTTCCGGCGACCGATATTGTCGTGTTTGTATGTCATTAGTAAAGTGTTGGTTTGTCCAACATGCATTGCCAAGGTCTGCGATTTTGACAGATATAACCTCTACCGGAGGTATTGTATCGTCGTGATGTGACGTTGAATTGGGTTTATCTAGAGAAATACCAGATATTTCTCTGGCTACTGCATCACTAACCCGAAAGTTAGTCTTTTGAAGATCTCTCTGATTGTGAGTCTTGACTTACGCTGTCCTTTCTCTAGCCTTGTATTTTGTGTCCATATCTTTCTCAATATTCCCATTTCCTGGGGAGCTTCCGTTGGATCGTGAAGAACTTGACATGAGTTTGCTAAGAGAGCTCTGACTTGTGGTTTTTAGACCACCAGTGGCGATGTGTGAAAAGTCCTCGTTACGGTGAGCAAAACTTGCATTAATTGGACTGGGTAACGGTTGGCTGCCAGTGATAAGTGTTCTTCTCCGGCGCCTGCCGTTTCTATCCCCCCCTTTCTCACTACCGCTTTGGCTATCTTTTTTGTCATCGGCATTGTTCACATAGGTTTTCACAATCTGTTCAACATCGCCAATCTCGATTAAAACGTTCTCGGGTTTCAAATCAGTATGGATTATTCCGCATTCTCGATGCATATAGTCCAGTCCTAGCAGAACCTGTTTGGTGATTTGCTTAACCATCTGCATAGGTATGCCACGATGGTTGTATCTTTTGATGAGTCCCAAAAGGTTTTCACCTAGGACCTCAAAAACCATGCAAATGTGTACCCCATGTGGGCCTCGGTGTTCGAAAGAGTCGAGCAGTTGTACAACATGAGCCTTCCCAGGATGATTCGGATTAGCATCAACTATCCGTTGTAGAAGCTTAATCTCATCGAGTGCAGTTTCTGTGTAATGAGCCGCGCTTCTGACAACTTTCAATGCAACGTGACGGCTGGTTTCGTTATCCCTTGATAGCCATACCGTGGAAAAATGGCCCCATCCTAGCTTCCGTATAACCTCATATCTCCCGGATTTGAAAGTCTCTCCAACCTGAACAGGGTGATATCCTCCTTTGCAATAGTCTTCAAAATCTTCCTCGTCAGCAGTATTATTATCATCTTCATCCCCTGTCCGTGAGGATGATGATGCTCGTGAGTCTGCTCCATTGCTCTTTGAAGGTACATGGGAATATGAAGGTGTACTAGACGAGGTTGTCGCACTAGGGGGCGCTTTTTGCAACGAAACCAGAGGCGAGCTTGTTGATATATCACTACACAATACTAGATGTTAGACGATGCCTGACATAAGAGTGCTGATTTTGAAATACAGCAACGCTCATTGCTGGAGCGTGCGTAAATATACATTATGGGCAGAGATTTAATTAAACATAGACACGCACCTCTTTCCCGAGTTCATGGACCCCCCGGAACCTGGTTGTGATTGGCCATCACCGGTAATAATAGGCTTCAAGTCTTTTCTTCGTTTCTTGTTTCCATTTGTAGTGGTAGTTGTCGTGGCCGCACCAGTCGCAGCGTTTGCGACCTGCTTTACCTTGTTAATGGTGGCCTTTTTCACGCCAACGTCGCTGTTCATTTTCAGTAAGGATGTTGAGATCGCGTTTAAAGAGAAAAGCTGATTTAATAGTGCAGAGTAGGACTAAAGCAGAAATATGTCTATCTGTTAGGTATTATTGAAGGTGTAGTTTTGTAAAGGGTTGTTGTGCGGTCGCCGACAGGTGGTGGCGGCGGGGTGGAGTTGGCAAGACGTACGGTAATTGATACTTCACTACTGGTAGCATGAACCACAACGAAAAATATCAACCACAACAAAAAACCCTTCCCCAGATAAAGACACGTTGATAAAATTCAGTCAGTTTTGCAAAAGATAATTTACAATTTCTGTAGTAGTATAGGTAGTTGTACCTTGGCAGTGGAGCAGGTTCTGTGTTTTGCTATGCAGTGCCATAATCTATTTCCTGCTATGTTGGTACATCAAGGTATAGGGGCGACTGGGTGTTGGCTTTCAAAAGAGTATTGGGCGCTTAACAGGCAAAGCAAACAGGATTGAACTGCTCGTTGGAAATCCTAATGTATGTATGCATCACATCAATATGTACGAGTACCGCTTCGTTCGGAGGCTAGACGAAACCATAGTATTCAGCCTTACATAATGATATAGTACGATTCTAGCAAAAATCACAATTACCGGATCACCAACTGCTTTTCCGAGGCGATAATTGTAGACTTACACCACGTGCAAGGTTGCAGGTAAGATTTCAACTGAGGATTCCTCGGTCACATGTACAGACGCCTTGGCGTTTGGCATAAGCCTTAGCTTATTAATGGACATTGATAATACATTGGAAGACTTCCCGTAGATATTTAGAACAGGTTTATAACGGGTGGTGACACAAGATTTACTCGTGCTTCTCAAGTTAGATAGAATCATGTGATCCAAGGACCCATACGCAGCCATACAAAACCTGCAGTTTTACAGGTTTTTTCTAGTCACATGATCATATCTAACTTGAGAAGCACGAGTAGAAAAATTAACGTTCTAGACCTCTCTATAGAAGTAGGTAGCTAGTGTGGCTACTTTTTATAGTCACTGGTTTAGTTCGATAGGTTAAGTATGTAGTCACGCAACTCAAGAAAAGTATGGCACGCACAACGTTGCAACCGCCGTTGCTGTCCCCTAATTGTGCACAAAACCGTACATATTAAATCATCGACTAATTACCATGCACCCGTGAGAGATAATAGTAATACGCATTGAATGCTTGCTTTCAGCTTTTCAAAGACTATATAGAGTGGCAGAAGCTTCAAATAATTTATTTTGTTGTGGTTCCATCTTTGTGCGTGCCATACTTTTGTTGAGTCGCGTGGTAGTGTACACCCCCCGACAATCAGTGAATAATGTTACCATCCCTCATGTGAAATTTGAATATTTTCACATGTTCTTTTTAATCTACGACACCAACTTTATAATAAAAAGTGATAGACCGTCATAGTCTGTCTCAAGACGTTGACACGGGATTGCCAGTTTTACATGACATAAACTATACTTTACAAGGCTTCTTCATCGGATCTTGGTTTTCCATAGTTGGTTTCCCCTAGGTTAATAGGAATGAATCTCTTTGGAAGCTTTACTCGATGGAATTTCTCTCTTAAAGTCTCTACCACATACTTCCATTCTAAGTGCGAAGTCAGACTCTTTCTCGGGTTGCAGCCTATGCAATGTTTTGAATCTAGCTGCATATCGAGCGGGTCCGCACTGTGGCAACCCGGAGATATTGCAATTCGAATGGAGTAAGCACTGGTATTGGGATCCCCCTCCTTCTCTCCAGGTTCAGATTTTGATTCCGATTCGTACAATTCGAACGATATCTGCGTAAGGTAATCGAGCTCGGGTATCGCATTGCGTTCCATTTTTACTGGTATACCTCCTTCAATTATACAATTAAGGAGAGTATAGATGTGAGATTCCTTAGTAAAATAAACAAATGATTTTGCATTATCTGCTGCTTGCACAGCTTCAAGGTCTTTTATTATCTGTTTGATTAAAGGAAGGCTAGTTAGTAGTCCGATTTCAAGTTTTTCATCGTTGGTAATCCCGTATTCCTGTGGCGAGACGAAACTGTTCGAGATTTTAAATTTAGTAAATAGCAACAAAGATATATATAAATAGAAGAAATACACACTCAAAAAGAACTTTGGCCAGGCGATACAGTTCTCGTAATTTAACCAAGCGAGCATCGGCCTTTGCCTTTGTCTTTCCAGTAGATATGTGGTAATTACGACTGGCATCCTCTCCAAAATAGGCTCGGGGGTTGTCGTTACCAAGTAGACTTCGTCTTCGTAGACCAATTCTTTCTCGTTTACTAACGTTACGGCCTGCCTCCTTATCGTCACGATCGACGGATGGTCGCTTAGAATCTGCGCCAGCACCAATACTGTCGTCTGAATCAACGGCGAATTCTGTGTCTTTTTGTGCATCCTTTGATAGCATAGACTCTGGGGGCATAAAGATATTTTCTAGAAAAACTCGATTGTGAAGAGCATCATACTTCATGGTGTCATATAATTCGGATACTTTACTTGGGTCCACCTTTTCAGAATCACAAAACTCAACAAAAAGTTTTTCCCAACGTTCACGGAATAAAGCCGGGTCTTCTCCACAGCACCACCTACTTTGGATTCCCCCAAGTAATGGCGATTCCTTTGGCGGTGTAGCCAGTGGGGATGTGGTAGACTGGGCAGAGAGTCGAGCAAAATTGTGATGCATCACTGTCCGATGGAATTTCATGAGATCAATAACATTGTGCATCACCACCGATGGCTCGGGCATATCCTTAGGCCAGGCAAATTGTTCTGGTGCCTTGGAACCTTCACGTAGCAAAGACTTCAACTTTTTTTTGACCTTCCTAATAATCAGATTTGCACGAGAATTTCGGAGGGGGGTGTGTAAAGTATACCTTGTCCATCTCATCCTTGGCCGCGTTGGAGTCGTCCAATAAATCTTTCCGGATAGCAACAAAATCATCAGGAATCTTCATGTTCAAAAAGCTTGCAGTCCATATTTGCGCTTATCTTGGGCATTACTAAAATGTCCTCTAATTTTTGGGGAAAGCCATCTCAATCACTTACCGCTGGTACTGACTCTTCTTTCCGAGCTTGTAAATACTGAAACGTCGTCTAAAGCATCCCTGTTCATGAGAAGCAGATCTTTACGATAAGACTCACCAAGTTCTTGGCTTTGATAGCGAGCCGAATGTGTAGGCTCACCCCCCCATTTTATAATCAGCTGTAATTTGTCCAGTAATGGCCTTTCGGGACTAGAAATAGTTGTGTGGGTTTCGAACATATTGGAGCTGTCCTCGACTTGTTTTAAAGAGCGTTCACCTAGATTTTTCAGAAACATTGGTTTTATTTGTACTTTCGTCCCCGCAAATCCAACTTTCCTCTCCAAAGCATTTTGGAGTTGAAGGAGTTTATCCATATCCTCAGTCTTTTGATCAATTGCCTTTTGCGTTGCCAAAATAACATCCTGAAGTCCATCTTCTATAAGTATCACTTCTTCAGAGTGCCCTTTAAGTAAATCTATGAATGGTTGCGAATGAAATGTAAATTTGAACTTCTGTTTGGGAGTTCTGTCTGCATGTCGCAGCACAGCAACCATTCCTCTCAATTTCCAACCATGTTGAGGTGCAGCTGGCAAGGCCTTATCATCTTCCGGCAAGCCAATCCCTGGAGGTGAGGAATTGATGGACGTAAATCCTTGGACGGGTGTGGTAGTCGTAGAGGTAACAGACAATGGTAGCACGGAGATTGGCTGGCTCTGTAACTGGTAAGGCGGGTTATTTGATAATCGTGAGGTGGACGGGGAACGGGAAAGAAGATTCTGGAGTGTGGTTCGATGCCCACTGGTGTTTCTTTTGCTGTTTACTCGGCCAGGAGATCCATCTTTACCTCTGGCCAACGCTGCTGCTAAGGCACCTTGTTCCTTTAAACTTTCTCGAGTCTGCCTATCCTGTATGTGATTGATGAACATCTCCCTCAAAATTTGGGCGCAAGCATCGTAATATGGGTTATTATCTTTCACAAAACTCCAGCCGTTGACATCAATAACGTAACTCTTCCCATGAGTTCTTAGGAGATCAAACCCGCAAACGGTTTGCCCAAATGCTTCACAGATACGTGATGCCATACTGGTTTCTTCTTTGGACAGCTTAGTCACAAATCGTATCTCCTTTCCATGTTGGTTCCGACGTACCAATCCATCTACAACAGGTGATTTGCGAGTCTCGGCATGACAATAATCCGGTCCAACCGTGTAGGCCTTCACATCTTCAGAGTTATCGACGTCCATGAACTGCTCGTAGATAAAAGAGCCCTTGGTTCGTGGCTCGGATAAAGTTGGATCATATTCGGATGACTTATTTCCAACTTTTCTGAACAACCTTCTACCTCCTTTACCGCCTGCAAAATATATGTTGATATTATGATCTTCCCCACTGGTTGGTTTCTCTACGTAGGGCTTCTTAAGCGATTTTCCATCAATTGTAAGAGTATCGCCATCATCACTAAGCTCAACCTTTTGTGGCATTTTCCATTCGCCTTGTGGGCGGACTTTGACACCAGTTCTATTTTCCAGATGGTTTGCCAACTCGGGGTGCATGTAAGGACCGCCATCTCGAGATACTACTAGTCGCTTCGGGGTTGGCACATGTATCGCATCCAAAACTCGTAGCACAAGTCGTCTATCCCACAGTATTTTTTGCATAAACAAGTCATTAAGGCAGTAAGGTTTCCGAAGTCGAACGTAAGATATTGCTTTGTCAAGAGGAAACCCTGTCGAAAAAAAAGAAATAAGAAAATCACTGTGCCCCACGTAGGAGAATATATCAGCTAAACTATCCGATAACTTTCAAGAATATTTAACCAAGCAGACACCGATTGACGGGAATGCACATAAACAGGGCAACAATACTGCGGATTCATGCGATACGGGTGTTAAGTCAAATATTGTAACAAACTTCTCCTAGCCACAATATATTCACCTTTTCGAGGGTAATATAAACAAGGGTACGCAGTGCGTATCAGGAGAAATCACAAACAGCAAAATCAAATGGCGAAGGAGTTTTTTTTTTAGAAAAAAGAATGGGGTTAGGTCTCACCAAGTAGGCCAATTCTCGACGGCTTGCGAAGAAAGTCAGCAAATTAAATCAAATATTCCATAGTACTGCAAAGTGATGGGGCATGCGCAAAAGTTATAAGCATATTGGAGGGATGGATGACCCACATTCATCCAAGATAACTTTATCACCAAAGATGACAGTTTCAAACTCTCCATGTTCTATCATCCTATTCAATATAGTTCTGCAAGGTTTGCTTCTAGCTTTTGCGTCCAACGCACATACACCGATTCTCCCGATAACTTTCGCCTTTCTCTCTCGTTCCCTTTCCTGAGCTTCGACTGTATTAACAGTAGTTACAGTATGGTTAGAAGAAACGGAAGAGCGTTTTGTACTAATCCCTGCGGTATTTGGAGAGCCTGAAGGTACCCTATTATTGGTCCTACTTTCGGGCCTGGCTATTACCGAGCGGGGTTTGTTTGTTTGATTCTGAGAAGATCTTTGAACTTGTAACCCCATCCCTTCATGAGTTGATGTTCGTGCAGTAGTAGGGTTTGAAACAACATTGACCGGAGAAGTAGCAAGTGTTGCTGGGGCTGCCCGAGAAGAACTACGTTTACGATTTCCATGAACTTCCAGTGCAGCATTCGGGGATTGAGATTCCAAGACTGATGTAGATGTAGACGAAGTATCTTGACAAGTCGTGTTCAAGTCTTGTGAAGTAGTAAGTGAATCACCAGTGCTTAGACTTCCTGTGCTTGACTCGCAAAGGCTCCCAAGTTGTCTGTTGGTACTGGTGCTGAAGGATTCTCTTGGAAATCCTTCTCGCGGAGGTGTTGACATGATTTCAGCCTGTCGATGTATTTCAAACCCTGAATGAAGGATTTTGCCGATCAGAGACGGTAGAGACCATGTGAAGTAGGTAAGAAGTATATGTTACTTTTGGACCGCGCGCCGAAGTGGCAACCAATATTTACAGAACCCGTAGTCAAATCACTAAACCAAAATACTACATAGATAATAATTTAAAACTGTAGATCAAATAATGACCTAAGATCTACAACTTATAAAAATACGGTGAAAAAAAACCGATCAAAATGTAGTATAACCCCTTATCTATGTACATTATGGCAGCAGCTACTTTGCCACTGCTAGGCTTTGACGTGACGATGTGCCACTTGAACTAATCACGTGAAACCCAGATTCACGTTGGAAACCACGTCACCAAAGTAGGCGTACAGAGAGTCGGACCACCCCTGCGAGGCAACCGGCCACGAGCACAAACGAACAACCACAACTCCACAAGCACGCCTTCCATGGGAAAAAAAATCAATTATAATTGAAATCTACATCAATTTCAAACATAAATGCATTCATCTCTACATGGAGAACCGTCTCAGAAGACTTTTTCGTAGGGTGGTCCGACTCTCTGTACGCCTACATGCATGCATGTACCTCACGAAAAAAGAATAGACCATATGTACTCGTACTTATATAAAAAGGTGGTTACTAGCTTAGCTAAGCTAAGTAGGCTGTTTATTATGGATTTAAATATTGTAGCCTTTAGGGCTATATATTCTATGCACCCAATCAAAAAAATAGTGCGTGTTTTAATTGTTTTAAGAGGAATTCGTAGTTTACGTCTCTCACATGTGCCAGTTCTTCGCAGCCCCAATAATTTAGAGTACAGGGTCACCACCTGCAGTTGTTTGATGAACCACAAGGTACCCCCGAGCCCCGGTAATTTAAACATTTATAGCTGGTGACGACCACCACGGCAAGATTGGGCGTCCCCAACCTAGGTATGTACCACTCAGGATATCACTCATTAATTAGCTGGTTTTGTTACGGGTTTTACCACACCCGCCACCTGTACCGTTCCATGACGCAAAAAAACAGACCTCCAGCATCAATTGTGCTTTGCGGTCATTACATGTGTC
This sequence comes from Geopyxis carbonaria, assembly GCA_024516215.1. NCBI lineage: Eukaryota > Fungi > Ascomycota > Pezizomycetes > Pezizales > Tarzettaceae > Geopyxis > Geopyxis carbonaria. The sequence continues at coordinate 786,734 of JAJJXG010000025.1, read as the reverse complement.
ATTTACGTATCTTATACACACTAAGAGAGACTACAGTATATAGCATACTTTCCTAGAATCCCCATTTCTTAAACTGTAGTTGTTGGCCGAACATTCTTGTTAAGACTTATAAATGTGTTCAATTCGTTTTAGCTAGGCTGCCAATTTCATAGATGTCCGTTGAGCACGCGAAGGGGACAGATCAATAGCTATTTTCGGGCATTAAGGCCACGAAATCATAATCTTGGGCCCTGTTATTTGTTACTATTTGACAGTTGTGTTCTGCACCCAAGAAAATCGATTAAATTCCCGAAAAATGTAGAAATATCAATTATTTTGCGTATCTACATGATCTACATGTGACATTTGCGTTGTTTGTTGGAATTTGTCGCTGCTGTCAGTACCCACGGACTGCTTGTTGCTGAAATTATTAGGGTCATCTGTAATTTTGTCTGGCTGCTCCTCTCTTCTTATAAATGGCTTCTCTACTGGTGCCTCTACAAAAAGACCTTCCTTTAAACTTTTGCCATTGTCTCGAGCTTTAATAAATCGCATTGCGCGGCGAAATTCATCGCGAATTCGGCCTACCCCTAGATAGTAGTATGTGGAGTCAATATTGATTCAAGATCATAGTTTCAATCACGACGAAACATACCATTCGCAGTGCATGTTCTCCCGACGTTATGGGTGATTTCAAATGGATCCTCTATGGCAAGAAGATATCTGATAGATGTTCAGTTACTCGTTCAATATTCACGAGGTCAACGTACCGATCTTTGACTTCCCATGTCTCACCAGTCCGTTCGTCGCCGCCTGGCCTAGTTACGGCAGCAACCCAATCCTTTTGGGACTTGGTAAGGATGCCTCCCTTGGTACGAACTGAAATTACAGAGGTGCCCCAGCTGAATCGGTACGCGTAGTACTCAAAGAAGCCCCTGAGCAACTCCCCAAGGCATTCTGTATTCTTGGAAGGGGGCGGCATTCCTTTATAGAACCACACGTTGTAACAGCAATTATCAATTTCTAACTGCACCTCACGAGGCTTGACGTTGACTGGAATTGGGAAAAGTTGCAGATTGCGTAGCACGGGAGGATTGACGACGTTGACCAGATAATGTATTATCATCAGGACATAACCATAGGAAGACAACGTTCCTCTATACGGAGAGTTTATGTGCCGCTTTTTAGTCCACCACTAGGGGAGTTCAGTGCTACTCGTGCCACAAGCTCATGTTATTCACCAACCTTGACAAACAAAACCATGTCTTTCAGTCTGGGATCACAACGGGAATAGTTACAAAGAAGTTGAGTGTTATATATTCCCAAATGGTTTTGGAACCCGATGTCACACTGGAGCTCCAGTGGTGGTTCTGTAGACAGTGTTTGAACTAATTTGATGATCGGTACACGTGTTCGTGACAATAGATTAGCATCAAATCCTTCTTGTTGAAGCCTCTCTGCTAGTTTGGCTGGCAAATCTGTCAATTTTCGCTTTTCGTTAACGGCCTTCTGAGAGGGGTTCTCAGGCCCTGCTAAAAAAACACAGTCCAGATCCGATGATGCAGTTGCAAATCCAGCTGCAAAATTAGGTACACACGATAAATCAAAACATTAGTGTTTGTGGAACTTACTAACAAAACTTCCGAATGGAATCAAGGCAGCGTCTGGATCTATATCTCTGCATATTACTTCTAATTTCCTCAAAAGTTCGTTTTTAGATTGAATTTCGGAATGCGGTGATCTAATCTGTCCTATAATACTCTTTGCAAACCTGTCAATGTGCAATGCGTGCTCTGCATGCAGATGATCATACGGCATCCGATGCGTTGAATGCATTACTTGATGACTTTCACCTCTTCTGTGTGACCTGTTGGTATCTGTATGTTGTTCTTGGGATTTAGTGGGGGCTGTCGAGTTTTCCCATGAGTGGTTGACACCTAGTGGTGGGAAATGGGTTAAGCTGGCTGTTGGCGGTGCTGAAATGTTGGCATGATTGAAATATTGATTCTGACTACGATAGTTTCCTCGCATGGAGCCTCTACGACGATTTGAGCTGTTGTTGACCGTGTTAGAAATATCGCATCTTGGTGGGGTTGCCTCGTCTTTGTGGGTGTTCGAACCAGAAATGGCAGGATTAGAATTGGAAGATTGAGGCTTGGCCAAAAAAGGAACAGATAATGTCGGCACGGATGCTGGTGAAAAGCTTCCTCGAAGCTTCACGAGATCAGATTGTGGCAGAGTTCCGAAAGCTATCTGAGGGTGTTGGTCTACTGCACGACATCCAGATTGTGTCTTTTCAACAGGTCTGGCTGGACTATTTTGCTGATTCGTGATAATTAACCCTCGAAGGCGGTCCTCAAGATTTTGTCCATTAGACTGGGCACTTCGATTCTCCATATTTATCGATTTATGTATGAAATTTCGCATGAGTCCCTCGTGTACCTGTGATCGACTGACGCAGTGTTAGTGACTGTGGCCAGGTAAATCGTCAGCACTAATGCATGGTACGTGCGCTTACACAGACAGGCGATTACCTAAGCTGTGCTACCGTCACAACTTGCATAAGCAAGCGGACCCAGAGGCCGGCAGGCGACTCGTCCGCACATGGCACCACCACCAGACTCTACTCGTGCTTCTCAAATTAGATAGAATCATGTGACTATAAAAAACCTGTACTCTACAACTGCAGGTTTTGTATGGCTACGTATGGCTGCTAGAATCACATGATTCTATCTAATTTGAGAAGCACGAGTACTCTACACTCTCAGTTCAAAAGTAGCCGCTGTGCGGATCTACCCGGCTTTCGGCCCGGGGCCGGGTCCCACCCAAAACTTCGAGGTACCGCAAGCCGGGTAAATCCGCACAGCGGATACTTTTGTACCGACTAGTGTACTCTATGTGAGCATATGTACTAACATGATGACTGAATTGGCACTACAAACTATCGATAATGACTACAGGCTATCGATAATGTCTACAAGAGCCTCTTAAATTTTCAACATTCCCCGTGCAACTCTGCAAGATCGATGTACTGGTGGTTCTACCCGACAGCTTACCAGCTTTAGCAATAGTAAATACCAACTGCTTTGTATAGATGAAGAAGAAAACTTAGCAGACTGGATTCTTAAACAGGGGGCGCGGGGGTTTGCACCTTCCCATGCTCGAGTATGCAAGACGGTAGAACACATAACTTTTCATCGAAATTGCATCCAACGGTTCAACTTATAGTGTAGCCCAAATATCACTACCGTTCTCAACAAGCAAATTGACGCAGCTCAATTTCAAGGTACTCTAACAGGTTTCTCCGACGTTTCGTAGTTTGACAAGATCTCAGTGCGTTACAATTATAAGTTGCAATCAGATTATATCTGGACTGTAGATGAACAAACGATTGCATTAAGTGTCTAGGTCAATACTCGCGCTTTCCCTTAAATTAAGTGACACATAAATTTGATCGCCTGATACACTCACTACCCGTCAAAAGTCCTGTTGTTTAGGTACGCAGCAGCCACAATCGCATTTAAAACCAAACAACAAAAACACCATCCAACCACCAAACACCGCGATAATCAACCCCACAATGCCTAGAAATACCCCAAAAATGCGAAATTGAATAAAGCTATATCCAGCAAGCCACCTATGCCGGATTGACAGACTTTCAGCAAACGGGTGCCAGTGAAATTCAACTTGAAGCTCCTGCTGATCAGGGAACAAAGCGTCCGAGTGCTAGTTCGAAAGTCGAAAAGGCTTGGCGCCTGGGTTCCACTCCAAAGTTCAAGAGATTCCGTCGCATTCGAAGCACTGTTTGGTATGATAGCTTTGGAGTCGCCAACTCTGCCATCTTCAATTCTGTTTCGGTCTGTAGCATAATCTTGACATGGTCAGGGTTATGATCATTGAAACAATCAACGCTTGAAAGTGTTACATTCTTCCGTTAATGGTAATTAAGAATGCCAATGTGCATACATCATAGTCAAAAGAGAATACCTGCATGAGTACGTAGTTCATTGCAACTTGTTCAAAAATTGGACTACAGAAGATGTAGCTGTACGATGGCTAAAAGGGGTGTTTCTTTCTGAAACAATTCCGGAAATGACCAATAATGTGGGCAGGCCTCGATGTCACACATTAACCACTGCCAACCCAGTTCTTGTCAGGAATAAAGCTAAACTTTTTTCCTTTCCGACAGTGAGCACACTCTGATTATCCTGCAGCAAGCTGACTGCTGGTAGGATTAATCACACGAACCTTTAGTACCTCAACTTGGTATTCGAATGTTCGGTTGCCGTTGCTGTTTTACATACGTAGCATGCAGGCACGGCAAAGAGGAGTAATAATACTATGGATGCAAATTCTGGCTGTAAATAAGAGTTATCTGTATGTACCTCTAGCTAAAACACGCGGCATGTTTTGTTATCTTGAACTAACGGTTACTATCTCCCGTATGGTTCTTTTTACTACCATTTAGGATGAAGTAGTTCTGATAGCCCATACAACTTCGAGTATTGTGCTGCGGCTGCTAGCGGTAAACCACTAATATTTATTCACAAATCGTAGCCAAACTTTTGTAGACGTGTAATATTCCATTTTCTTCTTCAATTTTTTCAAGTATTCATCAATTCGTAATGAGAAATTGGGTCTATATCAAACAGACGGGAATACAATATGGCAATCGAAGTTTCTTTATAATCACGACTATATAACACACAAGGTTTTGCTATTGCTCGATATAGAAACTGTAGAATTGGACTATATAAGTGCTGTAAGTCCGAGAAAGACAGCAGATCTCTAGTGAACTAAAGACTAATTAGTGTTTTTAGATAGTAAGGTTATTCGCTAAAGGTTCTAATTATGGACCATAAAACTAACTGGTAACTCGGAGGAAAATACAATTCATGATTTCTGCATTTACAATCATGATATAAACCGCAGTTGTGTAAAGAGGTATTTTATTGGCTATATTCAACTGTCTGAGCACCTGCTCCGACGTGCTAATTAGGTGCTTTAGTCAAGACGGATCGGCCCGCATATTTGTACCATGGGACTGGATAATCTGTACTTACCCAATCATGTACTGCATCACACGGCACTTGAATGTTGGCAATTCAAAAATTCGTACTAACAACCGGGCTTCAATCTTTAAAGGTGATTGTTTAATTTGGTGCAGGTTTGGTAAGTGAACTGTCTTTGATAGTAGACTTGTGCACAACGCCCCAGCTCCACGTAAAGATGGCAGCGAAAGGCAATCTCATGCCCTTCGCTCCCATCTTACGTGGTGCTGCCAGGTGTCTGCTTTGAATACCGTCATCGATGCAGTTCTCATCCCAACGAGGTTTTGTGGTTAAGGTGTAGGGGCTGCTTCTTTGTGTGTTTAAAGGAAGAAGATGTGTATCGGTGATATTGTGAGTTTTTGTTGTTGCTCTATTGATGATTTAGAAGGGCAGGAAGCCATCCTTTATACAATATCGTCGGATGTAAGTTATTCATATCACAAGAACACCACTGCAAGGAACTTATCGTAAGTGTCCACTGTAGGTCACTGAGCTATACTCAATGTAAGTTAGGCTATTTTCAAGCCAGTTTCACCAGAAATATGATAGGTGTGCGTGGTAGGAAGAACCTAAAAGAACTCCTACAAAAACTATTTCAAGGATTAGCTGTTGCCCAAACCTCTGGGTCCGGTAGATCAAGAAGTTGGTGTGCCTCGGGGGCACAAAAAAAATACAACGATTAGAAGCGATGTAAACACTCGATATTTTGTGTGCTTAGCTTACACTGGTCATGATGTGTCTGAATAAAGCTAGAAAATCGAACTTCTACAGGGAGTTTCTAGACAAGGTTTGGATGGGAAGGAATGAAAACAAATAAGCCTGTTAAAATGTTCGCAAAAGTAAGTAGTATCGATCGTGGCATGGGAAACATGGCTGTTTCTGCAAAAGTGATATCAAATAAATCATTATTATTACATCAGAACAAATTGTGCGTTATATTTCAGTGAAGAGCTACTGTAATATGATATCTGACTTCACTGAAATCCGAAAACCTGAGCGATATACATAGTTAAATCAATGTGTTGTTGTTTGTTACTAAGGAAGTGGCAACGTACAGACATAGGTACGGCAGTGGGGGTTAAATTACCGGGGAAAGGAGTTAGTAAGAAGAATCAATTCGATCGAGCAATTTCAAGTGACTTCTGGTGGATCCACTGCAAGTCGTTAGTCTAATTTGTGTTTTTTTCTTCTGATGGCTCCGGCTCCGGACAAGAAGGCCGGCCGCGGTCCCGTTCCAAATCGTTGGGATCAGATGTTACTCCAATTTGTGTGTGATAATGATGCCCAATGTATTTAGAACGTAGCTAGGACACTGCAGTGCTTTTTATATGGTTGGATGTATGATTTAGAGAGGCATATTTGTATAATTGGCCTCATGATGATCAGACTAGCCCTTTAGTCGTAGGATTTTAAAAGTTCCAACCGGGGCTAATTAAATTCATATACTTGTTTGACATGTACTGCACATGCATGATATATTATGTATTCCACGGGTACAGGCACTTGTTCAAGATCTTAGCCTCCCCAAAGTCTGGTTTCATGCCACCAACCCGAGTGGCTAAGAGAAGCCGCAATAGCATCCAGTAGAAATTACGTGGCGTATTGCTATTCACCCTGTACCCCGCCCGCATTAAGCCTACCACATGTGTAAAACTAACCAAATACACACAGGTGCGTCTGCACTGGTGAGTGTGTGCTTGTGGAGTACTTACAAAACCAACATGCACTACATGTAGTACTTAATAATTTCACACTGTATATCTGAATTATGCATTTCGAGGTAGTATGTACTGCATCCTAATTACCTAAGCTAGCTAGAAAACTTATATCTTAGAGCGTAGTACTATAGAACTTCGGTTTACCCATTAAGTATTGTATGTGTTGTTATAACATGCACGTCGTACAAGCTTACTTCTTACTTTAGGCACGAAGTACGTCTTTACGCAGGTACCCCAGCTACTAAATTAATTAGTAATTACTACATAAAGTAACGGTCGAACCGCCCACTATATAATATATATATATATATATATATATATATACTTATATATACTTCTTAGGGACACTTAAACGGACATCGTAATACCCTCGGGTTCCTCTTTAGGTTTGCTTCAATATAAATGAACTTAGGCTAGTTGCTCGACCATTGTCACGCTCGCTCTTAAGTTAGTGAAGTACGTGTGAAGTACTTTTTATCTGTGAGGTTAGTTAGTCTGCGCAGCCGGCGTAACGTACTAAGCGTGTAAGATACCGCTGATATGATATATGTACATTACTACATAAGGATATCTAATTGATGTATAGTACATGTACATTGTATGTTCCGATCTCTTATTCGTGGCAGTATACTTCCTCACTTACTTAGCTTATCGCATCATAGGAAGCACATTTTTACACGTGTACATGTACATAATTCAACGATTCGATTTATCTTTAGAACCCGGGTAGTATTATATGATAGTTTGGTCACTGTGAGCGGTAGTATACTGTGGAAGTGCATGAAGTATGTACCACTTAACTCATGTACTTACTGCTTAGAGTGCTGGCTCCCAAAATAAGCTTGTTAATTAACTTCCCGCAGAGCCTCAGCACAACATGTTCACTTAGAGTGCTGACACACGACCTTAGCTTAATACTTGCATTTTCAACTCCAAGCCGGCTCCGGCCAGGCGTAGCTTAGACCTCTAGTGAGTTTAATACATACAATAAAAAATTCTAATGTTTAATGATAAAAGCTGGTTTCAAAGAACTGTACATACACAGCATAGCTACCATGTACGTGCTTGGCTGCAAGTTTGTAACGTCTAATATGAGTAATATCAGGATAACGTGCAAATTATGGGCAAAAATGAAGTACACGGTGTTCTATCATCAGGTTTACTTACATCTTCGTCCTATTCTTTTAGTCGGAAATGAGCTCACATCCGGCCGTCTGTGTCTGCTATTACCGGTTTAAAGTAACACACATCCCACTCGTTCATGCTATTCGTTCTCTTTGCGGGAAACCCTGCAGCTGCGAGACATACTTCGCTGTTCACTTTCATGCGTGTTGCTTCGGTCACCTCTCCGCTTCCTTCAACAACAAATGTTTTTGAATAATACTTACCTAGCTACGTGTGTAAGACGTACCTATTTCTTGAGTTACCTAAGTACATGTACTTACATGTCTCTTCATCCTGGTAGAGTCCGCCCGATCTGCACCCGATCAAGCACTCGTTCGAACGACGGTTTCAGCACCCAGCATTTTCTACCACAAGCTCTAGAAGCTTAATCTGATCGATATGCGACTCTCCCGATCACCTTCTCGGCCATTGATTGCTGCCTGTTTTTGTCCAATCTGCCCCAGCTTGCATCCGGCGTCACGATTACAGTTTCAACCCCACCTACTAAACCGCCGTTTGTCTTCATCCAAAATACTAGCAGCAACGGGTACCGCGTCATTGTCTAAGGGTGGAGCAGCCGGTAGTAGCGGCCATGGCGGTCATATTTTAACACCGACCTTGTCGGAGAATTTCTCAACCCATTCGCCAATCGGTAGTTCGGGCGGCAATACAATCTCCACGAATGCAGAGCCACGTCCCAACGGCTCAGGTACCTGCACTATTCTTTTCAAGGGTGGCCCTCAAAGTCATTGGACTAGATCATTCCATCAAGGCATTGCGGCCAACAACTCGGCCCTCCCGGGCTCAGGTGCTGCAAAAGCGAGACGAGCCGAAGAGAAATTCAGCAGAGCTTCGTTGGCACATGGCGATAATTTGCAGCGAGACGGATCTGAAATTTCTTGTGAGCTTGTCCAATGTACCTGCTAGGATTGTTTTCTTTTTTTTTTTCAGTGTGCAGATATGCACTTTTCTAAATCTTCGATACATTAAGCCATCCCGCTGTCATTGTGGACTACTGCTGATGTAACTTCCTCTTGTGGGCGATGTGGACGATTTTGAACGGATTAGTAGTAAATCATTGTCACTGGTTCTCATCTTACAACCTGTTGAAATTATCTTCTTCGTTTGCAAAATTTTATAATTTGTTATTACCATTTTTGAATGCTAATCCAGCTCTGTTTAAAATACTTCAGCTGCCAGCTCCCCGAACACGGATTGGGACCGACAACCTTCATCACACCCTTCATCGACCGTAGTTCTGAGCGGAGTGGGGAACACTTTGGTTGAAGGAGACATCCGTCGCCTGGTTCCTCGAAAAAAGCATTTTCCCGATTTTAAATATGATACAGACATTATACGAGGTTTCACTCCCATCCACTTACTAATAGGAAACTTATTCATGATTGTAGTAATGACATTTCGCGATGTGAAATCCCTGGATCGAAGGCCCCTCTATCATCTTGTTTTCAACTCATCCACAGCAGCCCAAGATTTCGCAAATTCTAACTACAACGTATTTTCTCAGCCGCGGTCACTCTGGCCCGCAGTTCGCTTTCCACCGGCTTCCAGGCCAGAGTTTTCTTGTCTAGATGTGCGTAATGCAGCCATTCGACAGAAAGCTTTTCAAAAAGCGCTAGGTCTGGATGGAGACACCAAGGCACCATCTGATCGGACGTCTGTGTTACTCATAGCATATGGCCCTGGCCAAAACGGCTATATGTCGAGGTTACCGAAAAGTCAAGAGATTTTGACTGTTTTGGAAGAGTTAGGTGTGAAGCTTTGTCAAATCTCCAAGGACAAAACTGTTGGACTTGAAAGGATCGTGGAGCTCCCTCATGGGGAAGTTAAAAAATTGGTTCGGCCAATGGAGGGTGCCAGGTGGATTATCAGATGCCGTTCTGAGAGCGAGGCCCAAAGAGTCGTAAGGGCGTTGCACAGGAAACCGCCTTGGGAAGGATCAAGTTGTATTCTGAGAGCTGAGGTTATTCAATGAAGGCTCACTTGAGTTTCGAGCTTTTAATGTAACTTTAGTCTCGACTGATACTTGTCACTCCTTTATTAAATGAGGACATATGATTTACAATGCAACGGTATCTGGTGACTTTACAATACATTGTTACTTTGAAAACTTATTAAATAATATCCCTAGCAGTACACGTTGCACTTAACAAAATTCCTGCAAATTGCTACCCATACCCTAAAATAAAACAAAAGTTAGTCAGTCTATCAACGCCTTTCTTTTCTGTAGTCGATAGATGCAGTTTATCAGACTGGCTAAACCCAATATTTGAGAAATCATGCTGATCATAATAAAGGTTGCAGATATTGTACATAAAAACCAACTCTCTTCAGCCAGCATCCCGAGAGATTTGGTTTAATTTTATTTGGACTATGCAAACGCGTTCCCCAAACGGTGTTCCTTTATATAATCCGAGCCCTTTTCGAGATATTCCTCTTTGGTGACAATCGCCCGCCTCCAATCCGAATCCTTTCCTGGTTTGCTGCACCATTGCGAGGCTCCATGCCAGGCATCGAGACATGGATCTTTGGCCTTCCGAACATTGATAGTTAGTCCAGTAGGTAGCACCGAAATCATTTCTTTTCTCAGTCGTTCATCGAATCCTTTGAAAGCGGTATTTCCACCTGTCAAGAACACATCTTTCAGTACTCTCTGTTGATCTATTGGATTTGATATCCTGTGCGTTAAGATATCTGAGGCAATTTCGATAATACCAGCCTGGTCTACACCAGCCATAGATGGTTCAAACACAACTTCAGGGACACGAATGCGTTCAACATTAATATGCATCTGGTTCTGCTCGGCTTGATTCTCCACGTCAAAGGGACGGCAGCCACGCAAAAACGCGTGAATACGGGACTTGCTCCAATCACTCTGGGCTTCTCGTGTATGGTCTTCCCCAAAGTTCGGATCATGGGCTAATAAGAGAGCTTCGATCGACTTCAATTCACGATTCATTTCCTCTTCCTCTTCCTGGCCGTCTTCATTTCCACCAGTTCCACCAGCACCGACTGAACGGTATACAGCCCAATCGTCGTCGTTGGCGCCAAATGTGTCGTCTGTGTCTGCGTTCCCTCCGCGCCGCCGCTTTTTGCCAGTGGGTGCGTCTGATGCTAGATTTGCAATAGTTTCCATTCGCATTCGTGATGCTACCGACTTCCGGTCAGTCAGTTCCAGGCGGAGTCTTTGCCGCTCTTTTAACTTTGCCATCAAATTCTAAAAAATATCAGTCTGTAGATTCCTTTAGATTTTTTTTTTAAAAAAAACCATACATCTCTCGCTGCTCTTTTTTCGCTGACCCAATCATCCAAATTATGCTCCCTCGCCTCTTGGTCTTTTCTCTCTTCATCAGCTATTCTCTGTTTTTCTGCCTCTTTTTCTGCCCTAGCTCGCTGGCGGGCATCGTGATTGCTTTTCATCAGTCGCTGTTGGCGCTTTTGTTTCTTGCCTTCATCATCAAGTTCCTCGTCTGGTACATCAATTAGAGGGAAAGATGGTGGCTCTTCTGCAGTCTCCTTATCATCCCCTACATCTTGTTTGCGACCTCGTTTGATAGCTCCGTCAAGTTCTTTGATAATTTTCTCTAGTTGAGATTCATTATCCAGGTCGTTGGATTCCAGCAGCCGCTTAAATTCGCGTTTCGCGAGTCCTTCGGCTTTAGACTGGAGATCTCTATAATACTCGAGCTCTTGTTCCTTCTTGATGAGCTAAAAAAAACCCGTATTAGCTAGCTATGTATTTATCATAATGATAGGTACCTTTTCCAATCTTGCTTTCGCAGCTTGTTCTTGTAATCGGCGACCACTTTCCTTCCTCTTTTCGGCTATCTTATCCAGCTCTTCCTGAGATTTTTCGATCTTTACTGTCTCCGTGAATGGAAATTGGATTACCCTATCCTTCTGTTCCAACACTTCCATATCCAAGTAAGTACTAATCTCATCTTTGTAATCACCAGATACATAACAGTGGTCCATCATCAGCCCTTCGATTTGCCACGATTGTAACTTTGAAGGAAATCCAGGATACTTAAGTTGCAGCAGTTTGAGCATAATTTCAGTTCCTTGGGATCCACCCCAGTTTAGACGAGTTGTCATACTGGTAATACCCTTACCATCTATCATAGGAATAAGATGGGTTGATGTATTCCCTGAAGACATCACCAAGCCCGTGTGACCCCCGTTGTAGGCGTATGAAAAGAGTGCGTCGATTCCATAAACTAGAGATGGGGCATCGTAGCCCTCAAATACAAGTTCGGTAACCACTATATATCTGTTAATATATACTTTACAAGGCTTTTACAGTCTACATACTTCTGCGGCTGTAATTTGGATTACATACTGCCTCGGTCAAGACCAGTGGGTGTCCTAATCCTCCATGTGGTCCACCCTCCAGGCCTAATTTTATGAACGAGTAGTCCAGTAGCATCTCCAGGGCATCAAAGTTGCTCACTATATTGCCGTCAAAGACACCTTTGGCTTGTCCACGTGCCGTTGCATCGACATAAGTATCATAACCTCCGAAAATATATTTTCGCCCGATTTTTCGATCAAGATAGCGTGCCACGAGCGGTGGACATACTAAACGAGGAGTTGGATCGCTTGCGAATCCGCAACGAGTTCGCCAGGAGCCTATGGAAACCGGGTCAGCTTTCCGTATTTCTAGATTCAATGCTTAGGGAGGAAAGGCGCAAACCATTGTCTATCACAATAGGAATCTCGTTCTTATATTTAAATGACAGATCAAAGTCTGTATTGACATTTAGTGTAAGCGCTGGAGTTGGCGCATCTCGAATTCCATAGAGTTTCTCAGTCTTAGGGGCTAACGCGTGTGGGGAGCTGACAGCGCTGGCCATCGTAACTGTTGGTGATGTCAATGAATTGTGATGTGGGGACGTATTTGAATAACATCTGTTCTTCAGTGGTGAAGAAGGGTTGACATGCCTTTCAGATTAGATATGCGTTCAGGTTTAGGTTGTGCATGAGGTTCTGTAGGTAAGTAAGAGCACCCAAGGTACCTATCACCACCACTTCACACAAGCTGTGTCATATTCCATGCACATCCTCAAATCAAGGGAACGCATAATGCCTAATGCTACCTCTCTAATTCTTAAAGGTATTTTTCGCCACAATTTCATTCAAAGAGAATTTATTCGCTACTATAAATGTGTAACTATTTATCATGCGTACATACAACCAACCTAGACTGGTTCTTCAAGACTCTCCGTAGCTGCCTATTTGTTAGTCATTCTGACATGAATGTTTACAACAATTTCTTATTACCTTCCAGATGAAACAATACATTCGACTGGTAGTTCTTCCACATCTGAGATACTAGCTCAGTTTCGACGTTCTTGGCACTTATTTCCTGTCATCCATCAGCGTTGGAAATCCAGGTCTTGATGCTCCTAAGGTTTACCTCCAGACTGGCGCTCAGAGTTGATATTGCTTCGTTTAGTTTTTCCTAGGAGTACACATGAGCTACTCGCAGGATGACAGGAACCCCATGCACATACAACATTGGTGATGATACGTGAGAGCAGTTGAGCTATCTAGAGTGAGCCTAGATAATAATTATTACTAGAGTAAGCTATTGGAAATACCTTGTTGGTACTCATGCGGACTCTCCATTATGGCGAGACTTGTTGGGTCTTCTCAAGTCTGTTTGCCGATGCAGCGATATTTTGGTTGAGGCTCAAATGCTGTACGTACAAGAGCTTCACGTTATCTTGGACAAAACACACACCTTAACTACCTCCTAACATCTCAACACTAATTGCATTCTTTTCATTCACCACAATGGCACCGACTGCAGCTCCTATAAACCCTATGTTGGACCAGCTTGATTTCTTCGCTCACCCTCGTCCCTTCAAGAATCCCAACTACAAAGCCCCCATCCGGCGAAATAAAAACCTCAAACAGATCCTCTCTGAAACCACTCGCTCTTCCGGTACTTCTACGCCTCTTCCTACAGATCCAAATCGACTTAATAATGTACCCACATCCATGCCCACAGAAGGCAGTTCCGCTAGCGGCAACAGTAGCAATGGAAACGGCATTATCACTCTTGCCCTCACAACTACTATCGTTGGCAAAAAGAATGTTCCCCTTATGCAACCAACCTATCAAAATATCGAGTCTGCACCTAGCCTCCGAAGAGGAAACAAATGGTGTGATATTACTGGGTTGCCAGCAAAATATACTGATCCAAAGAGCAAGCTGCGCTATGCAGACGGTGAGGTCTACAAGGTACTCAGATCATTGCCTGCAGGAGGGGCAGAAGGTTATCTGGAAGTTCGTGCAGCGAATGTGATACTCAAATAGGCATTGAATGGTGATTATATATTAGATGGAATTGGGGGATGACTATTTTTCCTTTCTTTTACCAGGAGGTGTATCCATGGTGAATCGGGCATCTTTTGATATCATTAGTCTACCAACTGTTTGGCTTGTGATTAACATATACAGGCAAGTATGATACTATGAATGGGTACAACGGAGTTTCATCAATAAACGGTGTCTGATGTAGCATTAACACGCATTGTACTCTACATCACGGCATACAGCCTGCCAATTGTGTGATTGTGATCTTCTATTAATGTTTACTCATACCGTTCACCTACTGGTAATTCATGGCTTGATAAATATCATATAAAAACAGAAATAATGTAAGACACATCGTAGTCAAATCCTCCCCACAGTGAGGGGTGATTCCGGCTTAATCGTGGTCTCTATCCCCAAATAACAGCCAGGAGACTAAACCCGACTGGAGGATTTCTCACAATGATGAGGGTTTTTCTTTGCCTCACCAACAGGTTACCGAAACTTTATGTAAAGGTATCAGTTACAGTCCATAATTAATGGACTATGGGCAAGGCATGTGGAGAAATAGACACACGCGCCGCGGCAATTTATAGCACAAGAAAAAGCCACTAGCTGTCTGTATGACTAATAAAGCCCCTAACCACCAAAAATGTTATGTAAGTACGGAATTCGAGAAAAAGAATCCTATACCAGCGCTTGGCGTGCATAAGAATCTAATACCAGCGTCTACCAGGCTGGGCATTTTCCCAAACACAAGTATGAGGTAATCAGGCTCAGAGCTGCCGGCTGCAACTCCACCTCCACACAACATGCTGATAAACTCATAATAAAAATCCTAGAAAATTACCTAAATACTACCATAATTATTGTTTGTCGTTGCCTCTTTTTTGCGATAAAAATACCCAAGTTTTGGTGGAGTTTCTGTGCTGCGACGTGGGATATTCGCTTAGCGTACATTTTCCAAATGGGTATTTTCAGGTTATGCGGACGAGTGTTGAGCCTCACAGAATCGACCTCTCATTGCGAGATTTCCTTTATTTTTTTATCTTTCTTTACCATATTGTTGTCTTTTTTATCGATAATTCTGCATTTATTGTGCGTTTGTGGTGGGCACCGGTGGCAGGCCTGATTACCTCATACTTGTGTTTGGGAGAATGACCAGTCTGGTAGATGCTGGTATTGAATTCTTATGCACGCCAAGCGCTGGTATAGGATTCTTTTTCTCACGGAATTCAGAGTAGCGGCTAGGTGGGCGGTCGATCCGTCACCCAACTTATGTTATTCACGTCGCTCGAAACCGACTTGGTCACGTGGCTCCTGGATCCATTGCAACCGGAGTTATCCGTTCGAACTATTCCGTCCTCCATCATACCTTATTCTTACTACCCTATGTTTGTCATGCCAGAGAATGATTGCACCGTGGGAAGGTATGAAGCATCGTGTTGAAGCTCAAGCTCTGTTGTTGGTAGCCAGAGAGAGCCGAACATTGTCGAATAATCCGATTTTGATTAGCCAGAGATCACACGTGGCGAACTCAGATATTGACGGGTTAGCAGCATAGCTATGGGCTTATACGGAGTAAACGTTACGCATGCAAAGCGTCATGATATGATGCCACTCCTCTGATAGAACGAACAAATACGCAGTTTAATAGCAAAAATGAGTACTTTTCCACCCAAATCTCTACCACCCCAGGAAGTGTGAATCTTTATTGTTCCCCCGCTGATATAAATCGGTGATACAAGATGGGATAAAAGGATTTAAATTAGGTTAAGAAAATGGTATATGTTCCGACCTATACACCAGGTTGACCGGTATGTAGGCCAATCAGGAGTCTTGCACAAAGTCAAGCAAATAGATAAGATCCGATACAAGGTTTAAACCAACCAGTTTCCTATTTGGTTTGCGGCTGTCACATGTTGAACCTCACTTGAGCCTTGTGGCCGTAGGAATATGTGCCATGATGTATACATCATAGCGACCCAGATACAAAGATATATTTTAATTTCTAACATGAATAGACATTCATCATGAAGATGTATTGTTACGTCACTAGGAGTGGTATTTATGGTTAGAAATATATACCAAAATATTTATACCAGAACGCTGCAAATCTCTCAGTATTCTATAATCCCAACCACACATTTGTTTTCTCACAGAGCTTAGCTTCTAGCGTTACAGGAATCAGTCATGAAAGTGGGAACTTGGGAATGTTGCCAGGAACGGAGCTAGGTTGTCGGATGTGACCGAAGTAGAGTACTAAGTATCTACTCTAGAGTATATTGTAGTTGATTCCAGTTATTACCTGCTTTGGGTATAAATTTCTGCGATAAATGCCTGTAGCACAGTTAGGCCAGACGCTATTTAATAAGCGGCCTCCATTCCAAACTTCTTGAATTACGGTACACACACCTGATTGCCTGCTTATAACCGTATATTCCAGCCACTCTATCGATGGATCCGCAGCAGTTTCGTGCAGCGGCAAATTCTGCCATTGATCAAGGTTTGACACCAATTCATAATTTGATCTTACATTATATAATGTTTATTAGATAGCTGACCAGAATCTATTTGATTAGTAATTGACTACTATGAGAACATCCGTGATCATAAAGTGGTACCCGATCTATCACCTGGCTTTCTGGGACCATTAATTCCAAAGAGTATACCAGAGATCGGAGAACCATGGGAGCACATCCAAAGAGATATTGCGGAGAAGATAATCCCCGGAATAACACATTGGTTAGTGATGACTTTTATTGATGATTTGTCGGCATTTATGCAATTGCATCCTGGCACAAAGCTAAGCGTATACTTAGGCAATCGCCCAATTTTCTGGCGTTCTTTCCTGCAAACTCTTCATACCCAGGGATTCTGGGAGAGCTTTACAGTGCTGCATTTACATCAGCCAACTTCAATTGGCTTTGTTCACCTGCTGCGACTGAACTGGAGACCATTGTACTTGACTGGTTGTGCAAGCTCCTCAACCTACCGGAATGCTTTCTATCGACAAGCTCTACCGGCGGAGGAGGTGTGATACAAGGGTCAGCATCCGAGGCGGTTGTAACAGTGATTGTTGCAGCGCGTGATAGATACCTGCGATACCTTACTGCAGGAGAGAAGGATGAGATAAAACGAGAGAGCATCGTCGATACGAAAAGAAGTAGCTTGGTCGCATTGGTTTCGGATCAGGCACACTCATGTACACAGAAGGGCTGCATGATTGCTGGAGTAAAATACCGTTCTATGAAAGTTAGTCGATGTGAAAATGGAAATTACACACTCTCAGGTGCAACCCTTCGAAAAAGACTTGAGGAGTTGAAAGCGGAGGGACTGCTGCCATTTTATGTCACTGTTACTCTCGGAACAACCTCAACGTGTGCTGTCGATGAGTTCCGAGAAATTGCGGAAGTGGTCAAAGACTACCCAGAGCTTTGGATCCATGTCGACGCTGCGTACGCTGGTGCATCTTTGGTATGCCCTGAGTATCAACACCTTATTGAAGGCATTCAAGAATTTGATTCATTTAATATGAACATGCATAAATGGCTTTTGACAAATTTTGACTGTTCATGTTTGTTTGTCAAGGAGCGGAGACACTTACTCAATGCACTAAGTATTACACCGAGCTATCTGAGAAATGAGTTTTCGGAGCGGGGTTTAGTGACTGATTATCGTGACTGGCAAATACCGCTTGGACGACGGTTCCGGGCGTTAAAGATATGGTTCGTAATGCGCACCTATGGAGCCCAGGGTCTCCGAGCACATATTAGAAAAACGGTACAAGTGGGAGTAAGGTTTTCAGAACTGATTCGGTCAAAACCAGCGTTGTTTGAGCTATTTACGCCACCTGCATTCGCGTTGACAGTATTTACTGTCAACCCTCTGGATGATATATCTGATAATCTTTCACGCCGTAATGAAATAACTAAGGAGGTTTACGAAGCTGTGAACGCAGACGGTGAGATCTTCATTACTAGCACAGTTGTAGACGGAAATTATGCCATCAGAGTTGTTAGTGGAAGTCCAAGGATCGAAGAAAGTGATTTGATTAGGGCATTTGAAATCATTGTGAATAAGACAGAAGGGGTGAGATCAAGGGGTGTCCACACACCACCGGATGTGGAATTACAACAATTAAAGGGTGTTTGAAGTATGTTAGATGATCGCTTAGAGTATTTTTTAAAAAATGTGTATAATCAAGTATATAAGTACACTGGTAAAAAAGGGGGGTTTAAAAAACATCTTATGTGCGTTGTTGGATAGTTGTAAAAAGATTTTAGTTGAAAACCCGTGCCTCGTGCATTTAGATTTCACCAAAATGGGGTTAAAATGGTTCAAAAACGCACGAAAACGTTTTTGAAACCCACCCTTTTTTACTAGTGTATATACTGGAGGTTTCAATCACCGGATTAAGATCGCATGTAAGACCTTATGTGTTCTCAAGAGTCTAGACTGAGATTAGTGTAGCAAGTTCAAATCATCCCTTCCTTAACAAAATTTGTCATGATTACTAGCTATTAGTACTAATATTCATAGTATTACATGACTTGACGGCAGTGTTATATATGGAGGGCTTGTCCTAACCTAGATCAATCTGACAGGAATCATGATTGCGGCTTCGTTCGTAACATCTCACTCGTTATCCAGAGTCTGATTGGTTACGCTAGTTTCCTACATCAATACATAAACCATAAACATATTTTGAATAATTTCGACTATACGTTTTCTATAGTGATGCTGTTATGGGTGCAAATACCTATTTTTTGATACCGTCACAGGATTATACTCGAGTACGAATACAAGAGTAACATGCAAAGGAACGAGAAGCCAAGTCTTTTTCGAGCGGATGGAAGTGAGACAACCAAATCTTCATACTTCAGCAGATTTACCGATAAAACTCCGAAGTTTGAAATATGAGGCTCCAGTGGTTAAAATATTTTTGGCAAGAGAAAAGGCGATAATGTATCGTACATGCATGAGGGAACTTAAAAATCGATCCCTTGGTAATATGTATATTAATATCCTTGGTATTTTTTTATTATGTGTCTATAATATTATTAGAGCTGAGTGAAATACTATGTAGCTTCAATTCATGCTTCACCATTCTCACGCACAAGTGCCAAATTTGCATAGACTCGGTTGTGTATCTTCGGCTACAGAATTGAGCGCAATTGACTTGACTAATTACTTACATATTCTCGTGTGGTCAGCTGGCGGGGTACTAGCGCTAGCCCACTTGAACATTGCAGCTCCGATATCTCCGCCAATCGCTGCACACTTCCCCAACACTTGGAGATAGACCACGATAGTGAAGTGTGATTACATGAGTATGTAGATAGTCGAAACAAGCGATTGCCAACAGATAGCAGACCTTTCCTACTGCATGAAAATATTTTGTCAATAAGTAAGTAAGTACATATACTTATGTATTTGTAGATCCTCTGTCTCAATAAACACACAAATACTTGATGTCGTGAGATATTCTTCGTTGGAGTAGCTGAATGTAAGGCGCCAACTTGGTAAGTACTCTACATCAAGTAGGAGCTCATGATGATGAAGTCGGAATCCGCCGGAGTCCTAGCATTGATACTATCGTACTTACTCACTTGGGTAAGTACAATTTACTGAGGAAATACGGATAAGATGTAAATACTCCCTATCACTTTGATTATTGAGTATCTTCTTCTCAAGTACGTACTACACGCAGCGCTCGTAGAAATGGTTGGCACACACACAAAGTTGCTGCGACTTTGCAATACCAAAAAAATTGAGGAATGAGAAACAACCTTTTGACTTCATTGTATCAACTATTTTAACGAGCACGCACTTAAGCTGTGCTAAGCTCAGTACGAATTACTATACTCTACAAGCAAGGTGTAGTAGGTACTACTACTTAGATAAGTTCTATGTGTATTCAATATTGGTACGAATCAAAAGTTCTCATGTATGTTTCAATTGCGTAATATAAGTATTGAAAACCCCCAATCCCCTGCATTACCGGTCCCAGGCGATTCTTACTCTTTTCCCGTAAGTAATACTTGCGGATGCATCATACTTAGTATGCATGAATGTTCACTAACTACGCTATCTAGACTCCTAGTTTATTTGATGCGATATTCGGTTGTGCGTAATCGATCTGTGCCTACATATTCCTCATACTCTACTTGGTTAAGTTAGCCAAACCTCTCTGGATACCTTGCTCAGTTAGTTTGTACCATGCATTACTCGTCGTTCACAATTGGTTATCTATATAAGTACCTAGGCATATACCGAAATATCACAGTGGCGCCCTAAGGAAGCTTACTCTGAATGCTTTGAAGCCCCTACTATGAATACTCATTTCTTGAGAAACTATCCATTTAGTTGTCTATTGTCCTTCTGAAGAGGTTGTGGTGCGTGCAATAAATACAATGCTTTCACCAACTATATACAGTGGCACCTTCATCCACACCCCTTCTACCACTAGCCTCACGATTCTTAAAGACACCTCTATATTTGTCGATGGCGACGGTAAAATTGCTCATATTGCTCCCTCCTCCTTGAAATTCCCGGATGGGTGGGAGTTTGCCCCGATAGTACAGGCAACGGCTCATCAGTTCTTCTTTCCCGGCTTTATTGATACTCACATACACGCATCACAATACCCAAATGCTGGTATCTTTGGAAATTCGACGTTACTTGACTGGCTGGAGACTTACACGTTCCCCATGGAGTCAGCACTTTCATCTTGTCCAAAAGCACACACAGTGTATTCTCGGATCATTGCTCGCACTCTATCCCACGGTACCACAACTGCATCTTACTTTGCCACTATTCATGTGGACTCTACAAATGTGCTTGCGGATCTGTGTCTTGCCGCTGGCCAGCGTGCCTTTATAGGCCGAGTTTGCATGGATCAGAACTCACCTAGTACGTATTGCGACGAGTCTTCGCATGTTGCCGTCAAGAGAACCGAGGCCGTCATAGCACATTGTCGTAAAATTGATCCCAACAGCGATCTCATAACCGCTATTGTAACGCCTCGGTTTGCGCCGACATGCTCTGCTCCACTACTGAAGTTACTTGGTGATCTTGTGCATCGCGAGAATCTCCCCGTACAAACACATATCTCAGAGAATAAGGCTGAAACCGCATGGGTTTCGAAACTGTTCCCTGACTCAACCAGTTACGCAAATGTTTACGAAACTGCCGGACTTCTTACCAACCGTACGGTACTGGCACATGGTGTGCACTTAACCGCTGATGAGATCGCCATTATAAAACGCTGTGGCTCCGGCGTGAGCCATTGCCCTTTAAGCAATTTGGCGCTGACAAGTGGTAACGCACACATCAAGCATTTGCTGAAAGAGGGCGTGAAAGTGGGATTAGGCACGGATGTGAGTGGTGGTTATAGCGTAAGTTTACTCGAGAGCATTCGGCAAGCAACTCTGGTAAGCCATGCGGTGGCATCAGAAACAGGATCAGAAGCAGATAAAATTAGTGTTTCGGAGGCACTCTATCTCGGAACTCGTGGAGGAGCAGAGGTCTTAGGAATACAGGACAAGGTTGGAATATTTGAGGTTGGGATGGAGTGGGATGCAGTATTAGTGGGATTTGGTGATGTTCCTAGTGGTAATGAGTACGGACGTATGGAGGAAAATGAATCGGCATCTTTGAATATTCAGGAAAATCCAGTAGATTTGTTTGGATGGGAGACTTGGGAAGAGAAGGTGGCTAAGTGGGTATATAATGGCGATGACAGAAATTCTCAAGCTGTGTGGGTACGAGGTCGAAAGGTTTACTCACGATGATTTTTTTCTACAGAAGGAGACTGTGCTTATTCATATCGACCATTGGTATTCTATAACTGCAATTTAGTCTTGTGATTTCGTATATGTGTTTAGCCTTCCGTCGAATGAGCGTTTGTTACTACAGTTGTAAAAAAGGGGAGTAAATAGTGATCGTTTTATAATGAGAGCAATTAGTTGAGACGTTTATGTGCGTCTTGGGATCGATCATCTGGCGACGTCTCGACAACATTTGCACTCCGTCTACAGACCGTCTATATACCATTCCAAGACTCACCCAACGTCTCACCTAATTGCTCTCACTATAAAACGATCACTATTTACCCCCCTTTTTTACAACTGTACATACTAAATTATACTTTGGTATATGTCATGTAAGAAGTACTTACATGAGAAACATGATGTATGTACATGCTTATTAATTTACTTGCTTATTTAACTCAATTTCACAAACATTTCTGGATTGTAAATTTGTCAACCTCATTGAATATATTCTGTCTAAACAAAGTATTTATCAATGGTCAATCCAAGTTTTGCTAGCCTTAATGTTTCTCTTTGCCATTCCCAAGCCTCAATCTTACTTCCATCTAACCTAACTACAGAACACGGCTTTGAATTAACCTCTTCAAGTGCAGAACCCTCTGGTTGTTCTAGTAAAACAGATACAACTTTGCCCCCATGCCTGTGCTCTTTACCCAGAGATCTCGGGTCCCGTTTTTCTTCTTCAGGTGAGAATGGCCATTTTGCAACATGCCCACAGTATGTGATATACACACGGGCCTTTTCAATTCGATGAAGAATGTACGAATGGTATATGCCCGGAAAGTCGACACCACGACAACTGGAATAATTTGTTACCCATACTGTTGTGAGATTCTTGTCTCCCCCTTGCTCCCCTTGTAGGTCACCTTCTGTAAAAGTAGCTCCAACAAGACGGTCTGTTCGGCCCACGGGGTATTTGGTGTCCTTGTCATTATTCCATTCTGTGGTTGTCAGATGTCGAGCCCTGATTCCACGTGTAGCGCACTCTTTAATAAAGGCACGTTGTGAGGAATTCTCGCCTAAATTGACGATAACATTCCGAGGATAATTATCATGCTGCAGAAGAGTTGCTACCACGTCGACTGCAATTGAAGTAGGATACCCACTACGCGTTGCCTCGGGAACCATATGTTGGTAGGAGGCTATGAGGGCATCAAGAGTATGTTCATCTTCAGCATTATCGATTTCAGTAGACAGTTTATCCTGCAACTGTTCTTCAAAAATGTCCGAGTTTAATATTGCGCGTTCGACTTGGTTCTCACTTTTATACGTTGGGAGCGGCGCATCGCGGAGAGAACCAGTGACTGTATTATACGCCACTATGTGGTGACTAATTTTTTGCGATACCTTCCGTGGGAACTTGATCCCTTCATCTATAGCAGGACGGATTGTCATCATAGTTGATGCCAGACTCCTCCTTCCTTTCCCAGTAAAAGGTGTAAAGCCAGGCCTATTATCACCATCCAACCAAAGGGGGTGGTTTATCGTCAGATTCTTCTTCATCTTGGTCGGGCCCGTCACAGAAGTGGGGACCACGAGCTGTGGCTGCATAGGACGTTTGTTTAATCCTGTAGTTTGCCGGCGAAGGTTAAATATATAATCCAAAAAAATAACAAGCGGATCTTTATGTTCTTTGAGCTTTTCTTTGAGTTTTTCTTTGGGTTTGAGTTTTTGTTTAGGGGTTTCGGTACCCGATTCTAAGGTGGCATCTAGTGCCGCATCTGATTCTTCGAGTACAAGAGCTTTAAAGCTTTGGTAGTCGATAAGTTCCCGATATTTTGGGTTATCATGAGATAGTAAATCTAATAGTCTAGTGGGTGTAGCAATGACAATATGGGGGTTCGGATTCTCTTGTAACACTTGCAGTTGTTCATCTTCGTCACCCTCTCCTTGAGAGCGGTATAGGGCTTGCACAAAACTTGCAGATTTTTCAATAATGGCTTTGGACCCTGTAGCATTCAGAAGCGCAAGGATGTGTGCATGATATTGTTTAACTAACTCAGTATTGGGTGCCAGCACCAAGGCAGTGGTTGAAGGCGCTGATGTCTTGGTGCTCCTTGAGCGTTCAAGGGACATGAGCCACATGGCTATTGCAAAGCTCTTTCCAGTACCGGGCAAATCGTTCACAATAGTGGAGTAACCTTTCAACAGCGCAGATACCAGTTGACCCTGGACTTTTGTAGTACGTATTGCATCTGGAAAAGCTCTCTGAATTGCTTGTGCTAAAACCGGCCGCAATCCCATATCCTCCCATTTACTCTTGACTTTGGGCACACTGCCGTCTGTAGTTTTCGTGTTCTTCTCGGAACTCCGTTGAGCTGGTGGTGTCCATCGTACCTCAGAACTTCCAATGCGAGCTTTTAGTAGGTTCGATACAGCAGAAACGGTTTCCGCATTTTGTAATTCAGAGGATTCCAACTCTAAAGGAAAAGTAGGGATATACGTCGTGTCGTCCCGGGGCAGATGTGAATTCCAAGCGGCCCTCTGGACACTAAGGGGCCCATTGACGTAATTTCTGAAATGTTGATTGGCCTCGTGCTCCTCCCCTAATGAAGAATCGACATCTATCCCCTCGTTTACATGTCGAAGATTCCCCGCGACAGAATTCGGCGACTCTGTGAGGCTAGACCTGAAGTCACGAGTCTGATGTAAAGCCTTTGATGAGAACGCACGGGCATTGTTAAAAGTTGATTCCACTGGGATTTGCCTCTTGAGATGAGCCCGGCAGACGTGACAAATAAAAAAATTTCGACGGGTTATCAAAGAGATCATCTTAAGATCACAGGAAATGTGTGGCTCAACACGGAGGCTCACAATATATGCATAGTATGTTTGTTCCCGATGTGGGATAAGTGGGTGAAGTGGGATATCGCACTAAAACAACCAGTTTTTACGGTTGCACCGTCCCACATTAGGTGCACACTATGTATGCATTCTTGACTTCGGGACTTTCCGTTTGTCCAACGTGACAGCCTTGAAACGGTCGCTTTTTAGGTGAACCCTTAGCTACTTCTCCATAGGTATTTACAAGACTTTTACTTATTAATCGTGATCAACTTGGGAATTATGTCGAGTTTTTATACCGCTGTGACCACGAGTTTTGCAACCAACCGCACCTCGTACAGGCTACCTACTTTTGTAAAACAGACCCGTAAAAACAAGCGTGATCA
This sequence comes from Geopyxis carbonaria, assembly GCA_024516215.1. Lineage (NCBI taxonomy): Eukaryota > Fungi > Ascomycota > Pezizomycetes > Pezizales > Tarzettaceae > Geopyxis > Geopyxis carbonaria. Next base: position 761,481 of record JAJJXG010000025.1, on the reverse strand, counting down.
GTGCATCCTATTACGTTAACCATTCCGGGACGTCGTAACGGTGTTTGTAAACCATCTGCCGATCACCCGAAGCCCCACTGCTCAAGCATAACTTGACGGTTCTTGAGATTGTTACTGTGATAATGCGGTTTCTTTCCCCGCCCTTTTCCACAGCAGTAAATTAGATTTTATAGTGCTACCACTGTTGAATAAGGTACAGTTATGGGCAATATTAGGAGTTATTATGTTGAAAGTTAGATGTGACTTGTTTGTTGTATTATTTATACAGTATAGGTACTCTAGTGGTAGAAGAACATTTTACAAGATAGAGATAAACGCCAAGACAGGATACATTAGCACAACCAAACGTACTAACTAAACCGAGTGATATATAGTGCAGGAATGGCTACTTACTCCAACAGCCACTGGCAAAGAAGAGCGCCCTGTTGCACCGGACACATACTAAAACTCCACATATTATTATGAAAAATCGGGATTCTGGGAAACCAAAGGTATTTCGTTGTTTGAAGAAAAGCCCCATCGTCAAGCTGTATTGTCAGAATTTAGAAGGTACCGAGGGAAGGTTTATCTTTGTGCTGGTAATGGGTTCCCCATACCATTCATTTTTTTCGAATAGTATACCTAAGTATGTAGCTGTATTTCATCTTTTATACGCTATTTCTCCGTGGTGCCACCATCCTCCTCATACTCCTACCTCGCTCACCTTCAACACCTGCACTAGTCGGGAGCAGTCCTTTTTCCTTTGCATCCCTGAGAAACTGCTTTCCAAACTCATACCCAACTTTGTAAATTTCGTCAAACTTTCCAAAATCCAACGTCCCATAAGCATCAATTGGTGGTCGAAGGTACATGCATCCAGGTGTTGTCTTTGCCCGTTCCAAAGCATCAACAGAAGATACATACGCCAAACGTGCTTGTATTTCTGCCAAGGTTGGTGGGTTCGGATATGGTGAAAAAGGATTCCATCTAGAGAAACAGTTAGAATGATAAATTTGGGTGCACAAAGTCTTGCTAATACCTGTTAAGAAACGCCCAAAACCCGGAAAGTGAATCGCCAAACTGTTGAGGCGTTTGGTCATCGACACTCCCAACATCTACAGCAAACACGGTCTCGGCTCCAAGCGATTTCATATGCGCAACTGTGAGATTGTCGACGTAGCCTCCATCTAACAGCATATCTCCCTCGTCACAGAGTGGTGGTAGGAGGCCAGCCAAAGACATCGATGCTCGGATATATCTCCACGCATATCCGCTTGTATGAATCTCCATTCTACTCTTGCTAATGCTAGTTGTGTTACAATAGAATTCAAGCCAGAAATCTTCAATCTGGGAGTTTCCAAAAGTTTTGAATATACCTCGATTGAATTCATGTCCTGTAGTGTAAGAGACTGATGGATACGTCAAGTCAAGCACAAATCTCCATAAACTTGCCATCCGACCTGCAAACTTCTTGGCATGCCCATAAACAGGAACAATATCAGCGTCTCGGGAATATAAAGCGCCAACAAAGGCGCCGATAGATGTTCCGCCAACGATATCGATAGGGATTCCAGCCTCTTCCAACGCTCTGATGACTCCTAAATGGCTGATTCCACGTGCGCCGCCACCTCCAAGCACCAACCCTACGCTCTTTCCACATAATCGTCTTGCGAGCCTGTGAAAGTCGCTTTTTATTACAGTGCCTGCACTATATATAGGCGTATTTCTTACTCTCCGACTCGTATATTTTGTGATTTCCGCTTGCAAAATTTGAACTCTTTGTTTTAGAACCGATCCAAATTTCTTTGTCCTAGGATTGATTGTCGGCTCAGGCGTAGTTCGAAATGCCATTTGTATGTGATGATGGCCACCATTTACCCACATTCGGTTTTTCAACCATTGACGGGTGAGGCCCGGTGGACAGTAACGGTCCACATGTAGAATCACAAGCTCCTTACGAGCAGTTGTCTTCATACCCACAAGGAACCGTTCATACTCGCCTATCACTGGGGATGCTTCTGCGAGTCCAATGAGAAGGATACAGTCGGCTTGAGATATGCAAGTCTGTGTCCATGGAGCGTTTACACTGGTATCTGCAACATAGAGAACCATACTATACTTCTCTTCAAGGTCTGCTAGGTAACCCTGGAGTTTCAATTTTCCTATTCGAGAAAACGCATGGCGACCAAGATGATTCAGTATTGCGGCCTGATTAAGAACTGTAACACCGTTCGGTGTTCCAACGTGGGATAACGAATTTGAGAGCCGATGTGCAAACTCCATGACTGGCACGCCAGAGGCAACGGGTAAAACACAAACAGTACGCAGGTTAATGGTCGAAGATACTTTCTTGACGGGTGAACTCCCTGCACGATCTGCTCGGCCTTGTTCAACTAGAGGGTCATCCATCAATTGCCGCATGCGAGAAGCAATAATTTTTGAAATTTGAATTGTTATTGCAGGATGCTCCTGAGCCAGGCTGTTGAAAAGCGTTTTGGGGAAACGAGCGACCTCTGTATCACGTATAGCATGAAGGGTTGCTGGTCGGCTGCCTTCGGTCATCACTTCTAGCTCGCCAACACTTTCTCCCTGTCCATACTCCCCAACAACTCTCTTACCACCTTCACCTTCAGAAACAGCCCTGAGTCTTCCGTTAAGAACTATATAAATGGCATCGCTGTGAGGGTTATCGTCAGATAACAAGACTAAAAATATCACATGATTGGTAGTATATACCTTTCGTCACCTTGATGGTAGATAACTTGACTTGCATGAACTTGTAGCCATTCCAATGCAAAATCAATGTGTAATATTAGCCTGGGCAATAGACTTGTCAAGCGCTTAGCCATAGTGAGTAACACTACGGGATGTTTTTCGGTTATTCTCTCGATTGCAGCACGAGGAAGAAATCCCACATAGACATCCGTTCTCGCAGTAACGTCTATGAAACTTCGATAGGAAGTAATGCTTCCGATGTAACCCGCCAACCCACCAGGTTTTATCATGAACAGATTTCTGCGCCCAGTTTTTCTGCCCTTTCCTTTTCCTTTGACGGATTTTCCATGCGATGGGGTATTGGTCGTTGCTTGGGTCGACGGCAATAAATCTGGCTCTCCATTGATGTCTGGCGTGTTTCCACTGAATATATTGTGATTTATTGTTTTTTCATCAACGGGTATCGACACATCAAGGAACCCATCTATAACATAATAGAGCCCGGGATCCCTCTCCCCTTGTTCCACTAACACAGAGCCTTTGGGGAAAAAAACGATTTCTACGTCGTCTTTTAATTCGGCCTGTACCCCACTGATACCTCCAAACCCACTGGTTGAAGCAGCAGACATACCAGTGCTTCCCACACTTTCTGTATCTCCATCACTGCCTTCAAGCATACTCAGCTGCCCAAAGGCATTGCTAAATACCGCTTTTTGCCTTCGTGCGTCATATGAAAGAAGTTTAGGGCTTGGTTCCCCACTCTCTGTGCCAGCTCGAGGCACACCAGCGGTAAATCCAGTAAGTCCTATGGCCTTAAACATACACTCCAGGACAGCTTCTCTAAATGCCGAGTCTTCATTTTGCGAACTTTGATCTCCTAGAAATTGCGCAGCACTGTGTGCAAATGGATCAAAGGCACGGTGCGTCATTGGAGTTTCCGGGGATCCTGTGTGAAAAGAATTCCATGTCTGGCCACTTGGATAAGGCGATCTTGGGGGTAGGGGTAAAGGTGGTCGCCCAATTGGTGATACCCTTTGGAACGGCGATGGTGCAGTATCAAGTGCGGGGGATGGGCTTCCTTTGGCTGCTGCTACTCTAGCATGGATAGCAGCTTCCTTCCGAAGTGTAGCACTTGAACGTCTTCGACGACCGCCATTGGATGCAGGATTATGAAGCACAATTCCCTTCATCGAATCTGCTTCCTCCGTTCGTTCCTGCTCACGTTTGAATTTTCCCTTTAGTCTATCTAGGGCCCCGCCGCGTAGATGATTTGGAAGCTCATACATGGTGTACCTATTCATGAATTTCTCTGTCCGAAGGACCTCACTAGTAAGGCCTAGATAGTCATACCCGGTCAAAAATGTTACACGCTGAAATCGTGCCAATATTACTTGCACAATGTGTGCAGAAGCTTTTGGATATATCCTTGTCAGCCTTCTGAAAGCCGATGCAGGAATGACCGCGATGGTCGTATCTTCTGTAGCTCTTGCAAGAATATCCGGGTGCACAGAATGTGCCTTTTTGATTCTTGGTTGTTGGGGCAGCTGTCGGGTCTGGCCTTCGTTACTAAGTGAGAATAGTGGCACAGGCGGTAGGTGGATTCCGCCATGATTAAGATGTGCATGAAAACTGTTCCTTCGCGGAGAATCGCCATCTAGCTCTACTGGACGGGAATATTGACTGAAGCTCCCCATATCGGTTAAATTTGCTGTACTGCTGCTGGTGCTCACGGCTCCACTTTCATCCTCATCCTCGTGTCGAAGTTTAACATCCTCAGTAAAAAGACTGAGAATTGTAAATAAGCTGCTCATAGGTGCCCCATTCTTCACTTCTGTAAGTAGCTGGTAACCTTGTGCACCGTCCAAATTCTCTTCTTCATCATGAAACGCACCGCCGCCGCCGCCACTATATTGCGCTCTGGAGCCATCGGCTTCCCTAGCAGATTTCACAAATACCTGAACCAAACCATCTACTACAATGCAAAATCCCTTTTCCTCTTCAAGAAGTAATGTTTCTCCTATTCACAGTATTATTAAATCAACAGGTGTTTCAAAAAGAACGAGTGTCTAACCAGCAATCATTTTCCTAGTTTGCATGCTCCTCGTAAGTTCGTGGAATACCGGTCTCTCCAAATACCCAAAGAGTTTGATAGCATCGAGATATTCATCAAGATAACTTGAAAATCCTGGTTTAGAATCACCTTCTTGCGAATCGGGAAATAAATCAATTTCAGGTTCCTTGCGTTGAGGCTCTGGCGGTAACCGATTATAGTTGTTTAGTACCTTGTACCTTACAGCCCATGAGACTATGGACCCAAATACGACAAATATAATCATGCTGTACCAATATCAGCATAAGTGTTGAGATCTACAGCAAGCTGCTGGCGCTGACAGAGTTGTAAAGTTCATAGTGAATGTCAATGACATGCTGAAGAGCGTGAATAGCCATGCAGGCAGTGTGTAAGTTGTAAAAGAAATAATAGAGAACGTAATTCGCTGGAGAAGATAGATAGCAGAGTATATGAGTGATATCAGAAGCCAGAATATTGAGGTTGGCTCATCGTTTGCCATGGTAGTAGTCGGGGAAATAAACGAGGAAGGTAACTCGATGTTGTTCTATAAGATAGCACCACAGTACAAGTAAATAGAATTCAGCATAAGGTGGTTAATCAGTCAAGAAGGTACATTCTTTCTTGTTAAGTTGTAGCGAGTGGATCTTGTGGTCCCTGGTATGAATACTACGGAGGTACAGCTCATAAGATGTATGTATTGCAAGGGTGAGAAACTGGGTTTAGTTGCCGGGGGGCCCTTGCAAGTATTTTTTACCCGTGCTTCTCTTAAGATCTAGTCACGTGGCTAGATCAAGCAACGATGTCACATGTGTGGTGTATCGACGAAGTAAGCAAGGTATGGTAATAACCCGTGACCGTTATAAAATATATGAAGTGTTTCCAATTGAGCAATTGATTAATTTCTGCACAAAATTTTAGCACAACTAGCAGAAACTTGTTGAATCAGTACAGTATTATAAGCTGTTAAGACTAGGAGCACAAAAACAGCGCATTGAGCTATTTTTTAGTATTGAATATAGCTTAGAGATTACTTAGATTCTGCAGGTTCAGTTGCATACACATAGAGTTGGCATGACAAAAAGATCCAGATTTCGAACAAAATTTTGCTACCAAGCCGGCGGCTACAGCTTTCCACAACTCGAAATCATTGTACCCCTAGCTACAGATTTCAGATTTACTCAAACTATTGATACAGCAGAATCTACACATTTTTCTATAATCTTGGAGAAACTTGAAATCTTAAGGTACAGTGGTTGGGTTAAGAAAGTAGTGTAAAGACTGGTGTCTCTGGTGTAAATCGGCAAACGAACCATTTTAGCCCCAGCCTCGTACATATCTGCCTTGCAAATTGCCTTCACCTATGAGAATTGCAGAAGGATAAGCAATATGAGACACAAGCCTCTAACAAAATAGAGTGAGCCACATTCAGCCGATGTGTATGAAGCTGGGGAGAGGCAGATATCTAGTGGAAGCACCTGTAGAACACATATTTGACTAGCAACTAACGCAGAGAACAGATGTTAGTTGATGCATAAAACCCGTAATCACTGATTTGCGAGCATCACTTGGTGAAGAGTTCTACAGAACAATCAATTCAACCCAATCGCAAAAATCCCAATGCCGTCCAATTCATACACTTCAACAGAGGAAAGAATTACATCTTCATCAACATTGTGCCGTGCCCAACCCTTGGAAAACACCCATCCGATCCATCCCGAGAAGAAACAGTAAAACACCGTCCTTAGGAAACGAAAACACAAGAAAACGATTAAGAAAAACCAGGCTTAGGTAAGCAACAATATAAAAAATAAAAAAAATAACAGAAACCTTGTGAGACCTTATGAGACTAACCCTCGATATTGTAGCAGGCGGTTTCCAGCCGTGACGAAAAATAGTTGGTAAGTTGGTTATTTTCCTAAACTAATTGAGCGCCCCACAAAACTGATAAACTATGCTCCTATGCACCGTTTACACTAGACTCCGTCTTTGTCTGTTCGCCTTGCTCGCCCTTTACTCGTTTTGTGGCTGGACTATTGCTCTTACGACTTGGGGTAGTTTGAGACATGAATCCATTACCAGCTGTGGCTGCCGAAGGCGTATGACCAGCGGCCTGTGCAATACTCTGCAATAACGCTTCGCTCTCATTATGGGGGCGTTTCTGTCTGGTAGATAGATCAGTAGTTACTGGCTGATTCGATACTTGAGGCTGTGGGGCCATTCCCATGTTTGCAGTGGGTGCAGCTACTACCGCGATAGGCTGTTGAGATTGCTGGACGTGAGCTTGCGCTCTGACATGCTGTTGTTGAGATACCGGCTGGGTCTGCGGAGTGGCCTGTGGTGAAGGTACACCAATGCTAGGGTCCACGGCAACAATCGGTGGGGCAGGGTGTACCAAAGACACAGGCGGGGGGGGAAGGGCATCCTCGCCCTGCGATTCAATTACGCGTGATTGCAAGCTAATAATGTAATCGCGCAATTGGTAATTTTCAGCCTGTATCTGTTTGTAACTCTCTTGCATGGCACTAAAGTCTCGGACTTGTTCCTCAAGCTTTTTGATATATCCTTCCTTACGTTGGCGGAATGCGCGCTGTGGTGTGTCAGTACATTAGTAACAACGGGGTAGATAAACGCCGTACCTGAGCAGCTCTGTTCTGTGCAGCTCGTTTTGAAGTCGAGAGTTCTCGCTTACCACCTCTTTGTTTGGGTTGGCTCTCGGAATTTGTATCCTCTGCTCCACTATTCTGATCAATAGCCATACCTTGAGACATCACTGGCGAAACACTCATTTGTAAATTCTGAGAATTAGTACTTTGTGGTGTTTGCATTTGTTGTTGCGTCTGTCCATGTACATTTGGCGGTGCGGCCTGTTGGGACTGCTGCTGCTGCTGGTGGACTTGTGTTGTTTGAGGCGCTGAAGCACCGGCTCCAGAAATTGCCGGATCAATGTTCATGTCGGGGCTTGCAGACCCAATCGTTTTATTGTCGGAAGACCCATTTTGCCCGGGCGCTGTTTGTCCGGAGTTTATGTGTGGTAATAGATGTGCCCGGAGTGCTATATTGGAATAGTGGGTTAGCAGTTGATCGTTTGTGGCGCCCGAAGTCTCCGGCGGCGGCGGTGGACCTGCTGGAGGAGACATCGTCGCAGATGAATGATATTCGGTATACCAACTTTGTTCGGCTGTAGAAGCGGCATCCTATAGAAAACACAGTCAGCGCATCAGGTCCCCAAACGACGCTGTACCCAGTTTTCAGAGTGATGAATACACGAGCCGAACAGGTCGACTCGGGTAAGTCAACACATGACTTGAGATGAATATACAGAAACACTAGTGCGTACCTGGGACGACATGTGCGCATGTGGCGCTGGTGCAAGAGTGGGTTGTTGCATGGTTCGCTGTAGATACAATGACGGATCTTGATGTTATGCGACAGCCGAATTGGACGACGCGTGTAGAGCTAAGTGTAATAAATTTGTGACTAAGTTAGAGAGGTTAGTGAAGCGATGAGCCAAAAGTCGGTGGGCTCTAACGAACGATTCGATAGGAAGACGAAAGTCTGGTAGAGTGATGCGTCTGGTGTTGGATGATTTACTCTCTAAATTAACTCCAAGTTTATTGATCCTAAACGAATAAAACAATTGGAGAACGCCCGAGTAGTTGCGCCTGAGATGAGTTATAGACGAGTGATCGCTTTCGCACATTAGTCAGTGACGATAGCCGGCAAGAACTGCCAAAGGAAAGGTTTGGAGTTGATGTTTTTGTTTTTTTTTTGTTAAGCGACATGATGCAAAGTTCAAATGCAAAGCGGGTAGCCAAGCAGGTACAGGACTGAGATAAGGGTATTTGAAACAGCGCAGTTTTATAGACTGGTAATTGCTGGTAATAATGGAAGAAAGAAACAGGCGTAACTCTGCGATGATTTTTTTCGTCGGGGGGGTGGGGTGCGCAGATAGAAGGGGTCTTAGACAACTTACATGATCAGACGGGCTCACTGTAGTGGGGGACTTTTTTGGCAGAGCTTCCTCGACTTTCTAGTTGTTACCGGGCGGGCAAGTGTTCGTTGGTACTGGGAGGAGGGAGGTTGATATGGTAAGGAGTGAGTAAGAGGCGGGAGGGAAGAGGAATCAGCGCTGATTAAGAGAGAAGAGAAGCAGCGGCTGCTAGGCAGCCTCCGCCGACGCTTGGCTGCTTTTAGCCATCAATATTTACCCCGTGCCAGAACTTACGCAGCGTTTGTCAGCCACGCCGGAGATGTGAGACAAACTCGGCAATCTGCCGGCTTTCCGAGGATGCGAGCTGATGCAACCATCAGCAGTGCATTTTGATGTGGTTTGATTGCATGCATATTCTATATATACGCGGATTCGAATCACCTTTATGCGATCAAGATCTTACTCGACATCTATCGTCGCAATCGGTGATATAAAGAGGAGGGCTGATTATTCCTCATGATTTGAATCATACTCAAAACCCCATGATTTTATTTTGAACTTTCCTTATGTCAGTCACGGCTGGACGCAATCACGGACTTACTCTGTAATTATTAAGTACGAGTACATAAATTTTGTTATTACAGATTTTCTAAAAATGTTAAAGTTCTAACAGAACACATTACAAGCAGTATATGACAAATCGGAACACACATAAACAAGTTCATCCCGGACCCTACATTGATTAGGGTTACTTCTAGGTAACGCCAACCACTAAAAAAGGTTTCCACAGTAGAGCAGTAACTTATCCATAAGCGAAACTTTACCACTGTTCCTACGTCGCATACTAATCAAAGATTCAAATAATTTGGTAGTGAGTCATTGCTGTTCACATCAGCTTCATCACATTTTAAGAAGTATTCTGCTAGCTTCATCGAGTAACATGCTTTCAAGGATTAAGCATTTGAGTCACCCCACCCATCCTTGGCACATCCATGATCCCAAAAAGTCATGTTGCTGAAAGTAAATTGACCCCGAGACACTGACAACGTGAATAAAACCGCAAAGTTATAAGTAATAGAAATGGATATCAGTTTCTTCTGAAGAATAAATATTGATAAGTAACACTTTTGAGGTGCTCATTATGTATAAGTAACTTACATAGATAGAAACACGTTGATCACACCATACTACTCGATTGCCAACCAAAACGGGTACAAGCTCCTTCTGGCAGGAAATGGCCACAAACTTAGGCGATTAATAAGCACCAGAGATCGCAAATGATCAATCGTACAGTGTTTTGAATGATTAACGGCTTAGAAATAGCGTTTCGTAGTATATAATAGCTACTGTGCCCAATTATTCCAACATATTGGCGCATAGGTCTTATATATGAGTAGTTACCGTGGGCTAGCTGTATCCAAACTAAGGTCATGAGGAGACACAGTTAAAACTGAAAATCCTGTGGAACAATTTATTTTCTATTTTATTACTGACAGTCTTTGGGACGGCCAGACTTTTCGAATTGTTTGAGATGGGGTTGACATCTTTTATTCCCATGTAATTACACATGTGAGAATATCAACCGCCCGGGGAAGAATCGACAATATGTGATTACGACCGCAGAGAATCCATGGCAGTTTTCCTAGCTTTTGAGAGTAAAGATCGAATGTGTAGCTTACTACAGGCGAAGTTCAAATTGCGCACAAGTCAAACAAACCGAGTGCGATATTGTGAGTATCAAACATGTTTCATTTTGTGTAAATCAATCATATCACAAAAACCAGATAAGACGAGTAGAGATAAATACTATAGTCTTTAAAATGCTAAGAAGTAGTAATCGTAACAACAGAGTTACCAGACCCGAGTTTCCAGAAACGGTTCTGTTGTCGGCGATCTGCACTCGCGCGTTGCAATACTTGATCTATCTATATCTGTGACTGATCGATGGTAGGTACTGTTCTCAATTTACTGTTGCTCAACAGGAAATAATCAATGAGCCTCGTGTGGAATAGTCAGTGAGCAGCCGTGATGGGGCAGCAGTGACACTGGCAATGGCAACGTCAACGGTAACTTCCAGCCACATGAATGTCGGCAAAGGACATGGACCTCTGCCACCCCCTGCCTGAAATTCCCGACTAATAGCGGATCAGTCAACCTATATTGGTAGAAATTGTGAGCAAGAGGCCAAAATATAAAAATTCTTATGCCATGGATTCATCATTTACGGCCCCCGACGGTTAAAGACATCAATTGTGCTATATTAGACATTGTGAATGTAGTAGAATAAGTACAATGAGGAAGACAAATATGTTTGTACCGAGAGCCCTTTGCATTGAGCTTTCTCCTTTAGTACTCCTTTATTAAGTTCAGTGAATCTTCTTCCGAGCTACAATGACTTCATACTTTGAGAGGGATAATACCTACTAAGCATGGATAGACATTTGGAAAACCTATGCACACCGGCGGCTGATAGGAGTCTTTTCTCTTATTTGACCGATTCTACTATTATGTAAGTAAATGCATGCAGGAGTACATGACTTATCCCAATAGCTCATGGCCCGATCAGAAATAATATGTAGACCCCTACACTTTGTCCAGTGCGTGCTGGTATTGGCTACAACAGCCAACCACCAACGTTTGCCAGCTCATCCAACACCAGCTTTTTTTGCCTTATCCCACCTTCGCAAACAGGTGGCGGCGGTAGAATTGGGTTCTTCAGCCTGTGGGGGCTGGTAGAGCATCATATCCTGCATCCAGCCAACCATCGATTATATCCTCAACTTTCCTCGTCACGTATGGCTGTTGGACCTGCTGTTCCTTTGTCTGGCCAGCTCTAAAGACAAAAACCTCACCCACAGAGTAAACTCCCTCGCCCTCAAAACGAAACGAAATAAAACCGAAGTAATAATAAAAATAATCTGCACACACACCCGCACACGCACGCACACACGTCAATTGCATTACCCACTCGGTAGAAACCACGTTGTGGGTATATCACTTCACAGGTGGAACAATATCGGTGGTCGAGAATTCTGCCGTGCTAGAAGCATTTTAAACAATTGGAAGTCACTCAACTTTAAAACTAGGTAATGCAAAGTTGGGTAGGAACAAGCGCCTCAGAAGACGACGATTCAGATCCAGACGAGTATTTCCTCCACTACCATCCCTCTAGCGTCAGCAGCCGCAGCCACAGCAACATTAGTGGTAGTAGCAGCAGCAACAACGATTTGTTCAACTACCACAATTTTTGTTTTGGCAGAACAGGTGTTGGTGGGCTTGCTGTCTTTCGTGATTTTTTGGAGGGTGCGGTGGCACCATTGGAGGAGTGGAACAATTGGGGTGAGCGATACTACGAAAGCTGCTCTCTTGAGGAGGAGGTGGTCCGTCTCTCGCTTGGTAGTTTCCAAGTTCACGACTACAACGAAAGCGACGACCACGAGCGGACTCTCTCTGATCCATCAAACATAGGCGATTTTTATAGTGGAAGGGACCAATACGACTATAGCGACACTAGCGAAAGCGAAGACAGTAGCTACGGCGACAGCAGCAGCAGCAGCTTTGAACGAGGCAGGAGCCGAACGCCAGCTATGTTCCAAAGCGCGAAACAGATTGCTGCTGGTGGAGACGCCTATCGCAAGAGGTCGAAATCCTCGAAGCCGGAAAAGGGGGTTTCACGGGACAAGGATGAAGAGACTCCGGAAGAGAAGGAAATTCGTCGGCGCAGGAAAAAAGAAGAGCGAGGAGCAAGGAAGGAAGCAGAGGCTGCTGCTCTTCTTGGTCTTCCTAGGATCAGAAGCACCCATAGAAGCAAAAATAAAGGGAAGGAAGCGAAAGGAAAGGAAAGGGAGTCCAGGAGCCGGAGCCAGGATTCAGATCGGGATCGAAGAGCATCATCACAACAGTCGTATGGATCGGGAGAGTCCGCTCGTGAGAAACGAAAAAAGAAAGCCCCAGTTGACGAAATGATCAGTGGTATTCAGCGGTTTGTTATAACTCCAGGAATCGTGAAATTTCACGACTGATGGAATTTTAGGAGGAAGCACTCAGACTCGTCATCGTACAGAAAGGCGGTGTCTCCAAAACGAGAGGTTCGATCGAAACACCATACCAGTAATTCCTCAAAAGGGGTCATCAGCTTAAATATTAGTAAAGGCAGCAGACGCGAGTCGGAGCATCGCCATCACGGTCACCATGAGCACGAAACCCTGGCGGATGCAGCTGCGTGTGGACGTTGTGTGAGACGACAGAGGAGACGGGAGGAAAGGGCGGATATTGGCCCGGTGGCGGGTGCTGCGGCAGCTGTTGCACCCGTGGCAACGACAGCACCGACAACAGCAACGCGAGAAAGACGAGAAGTACCACCTGCAAGAACATCACGAACCCGAAGCGAATCAAGAGATAGAACATCTGCGCCCGTACTGCAACCACCACCCCGACAAACTCAAAGAAGCCAAAGGCCCACGCAGAACCCTGCACTCGGGTTCGTCATTGAAAAGAAGCCAGAAAAGCTGTATGCCTGCAAATCAAATGTATACACTCCTAATCGCTAATCATATATGAAAATTTAGGATTGAATGCGTGACATGCTTAGAGAATGACGTTCCTGCCAAAGAAGCAGCAAAGGTATGGTTCTGCTGAAACCGTAAACACATACGTTGTCTGATTTGTTGAAAAGCTATCTTGTGGACATTGGTTTTGCAACGAATGCTTGAAGCGGCTGTTTACACTATCTCTGACAGATCCAGCCCACATGCCCCCTAAGTGTTGTGGGGGCGACCACATTCCGCTGAAACATGTTGATAAGCTCCTGTCGTACCAAACTAAGAAGCAATGGAACAAAAAGTACTTGGAGTATACAACGGCCAACCGTATATATTGCCCCACCACTGATTGCGGCGAATGGATACCTCCAAAGGACATCTATAATAACATTGGACGGTGTCCCAAATGCAGGACCAAGGTTTGCAGTATGTGCAATGGGAAGGCCCATGGTGATGGCGAATGTCCCAAGGACGAGGATCTGCAGAAGTTTATTGAGACAGCCAAGCAAAACAAATACCAGCGCTGCTATAACTGCCGGGCGATGGTAGAGCTTGAGAAAGGATGCAACCATATGTATGCCCCGGACCCGCACGAAGACGAGTCACTGGACTCTGGGCTCCAGACGCTGATCTCCTCAGGACATGCACGTGCACTGCTGAATTTTGCTACGTCTGCGGTTGCAAGTGGAAAACCTGCAATTGCCCTTGGTTCAATTACCAGCCCGATGATGATGATGAATATGTTATACCAGTCTGGGATGATCGGCGGCCTCTTCCAGCCGACGTGCTCGAGCGGCGAGCGCGCCGTGAGCGTGCGCGGGCCGAGCAGCTCCGTGAAGACGAAGCCTTTGCCCGGCGCCTGGCCCGAGAGCTGGGCGGAGGGGGGGCGGGAGCCGGTGGCATAGGCGGAGGTGGCGGTGGCGGTGGCGGTGGCGGTGGCGGTATCGCCACGGACGACGAAGCGGGACGCGACCCGGCGGAGGTCGCAGCCGAGTTTTACGAGATTCCGGCGGCACTGCAGATCGACCCCTTTGCGGCGCTCGGCACATTGGGCACGGGGCTGCGCAACGGAATCCGCCAGCTGGCGGCGAACTACGTGGAGGCCGCGCGTGTGGCGCCGCCGTCTGCGCCCGCGCCCGCGCCCGCGCCGCCTGAGCGCCGCCGCACCGACCCCCGCGTGGCCAACAACGCCCGTGACGTCAGCCGCGAGCGCGCCCACATCCACATCAACACGCTGATTGGCGACGCGGCGCGCCCGGCATTTGCGCGGGCCGCCACCATGAACAGCAGCCACCGACGGCCTGTCGCAGCCACGACGCGCGCTGCGCCCGTTGCGCCCGCCCCGGCGCCCGCGCTGCCTCGCCGCCACACCCAGCCGCCTGCCCCGCCGCCGCCGCCGCATCGAATGCGCGCAGCCACCCTCGACACGGGCCGACCGCCGCCGCCGCCGCCGCCGCCACCGCAGCCGTCAGTTCCGCGCAGCCCGTATCTGAGCGACAGCCAGCAGGCGCGCATCGAGGGCTTCCTGCGCGGCCTCGACCTCGACAATCCGCTGCCCGCCGTCGACCAGCCATGGCAAACCAACACCAGCACAGGCTCCGAGGTTGGTGCACCGCCGCCGCCACAGCCGCCGCCACCCGCACCGACACTGCGGCGGTCCAACACCGAGCGCGGCCGGCGCGACGTCGAGTATATCCACAGCAGCGGCCGAGACCGAGAGCGGCGCCAGTCGCGGCGCCGCGACCAGAGCCAGCCGCCGCCGAGCGGAGGGCTGGCGCAGCTTGGATGGGGCGTGTTGAACCAGCTGCAGGGAGTAGCTACCGGCGGCGGCGAGGGACGGGGGAGCGGCGGACCTGGATTGCTTCGAAATTGGCGTTGACTGTAATACTGACCCTGTGTTTCTCGACTCATCGTTTTTTGTTTCGTTTTAGCGCCCCCTCATCTGAGCGTTTACTTATTCTTTTTCGACGTCAACATAGCGTGGTGTTCTTGTTTTGCCATACATACATACATCTCAACTCTGCGTTTTGGTTCGGAATCTCTATTTTTGATGTTTCTACGTATATGTTTTTTTATCTTGAGTCTGTGTACACTTATGCTTTGCTTACGGTTGGATATCCTTTTGCTTGGCCATGTTTAGAGACGGGCGTCGATTGGTATTGTTATGGGAGCCGGAAAGCTAGGGGAGGACTTGGGTGGAGCACGGAAGAGGAGGAGGGGGTGGAGGAAATTGGGGGCACAAGGAGGAGGAGACGGAGGAAATGCACTTGCGGTGTATGGTGGGTTGGTATATATTGATAGTGGGCAGGGAAGGGGCGGAGGGGATGGGGATAGGGATAGGGAGGGGATGGAGATGGAGACGGGGATAGGGAAGACTGGAGGGTAGCTATTATCACATACCTTAAAACTTCTTCACACTCTTCGTGCCGCCGGCCTTTCCAACGGCCACACCTAACGCACTCTGATCGGCCGGTGCTCCAGCACACGTGTCCACTTCCACTTCCACCACCAAGTCCACCACCACCAGCAGCAGCAATCATGTTTATTTCCCCGCCAGCATAAACAACCTCCGGAACTCCGGGACCCCCGCCGTCCGTGCATCCCCCGGCTGCCAGCGCCCAAGCTTAATATAAGCTTTTCCCGCCACCTGCCGGCCCGTCGATCCCCGGCGCCATCCCAGCCATGTATTGTCCGAGCACTCTCGGCTAAAGCGAGCCCGGTTGGGGGGTCCGGCGGCCCACGACCTCCGGGGCGTATATATGATAATATATTTCACAATGGCGATTTGGGACGCGTCACGGAGATGTGGATGGTGAAGGTGAGGGTAGTAGGGAGAGGGGGAGAGGGGAGGGTGCTGGGGAGAGAGGGTATAAAGACCCCCCGATGGGCCCGGAGTGGTGCAATGGCACGCTCGACGAGATGTTTGGACTCCGGACTGCTGTTTGCACGCTCCTGCTCGGCCTCGCATCGGCGGGGACGGTCGTTTGGGATGGCCGGTTCAAGTACGCCCCCTCTGCTCTCTCCCCTCCGCCCTGCCTCCTTCCCCCTCCGCCTGCTCTCTCCCCTTCCCGCCTCCTCCCCGCCCGCGTCCTACTCTACTCACACGCGTCTCCCCCACAGCGACTACACCACCGCCACCGACCTCGACAACTGGTCCTGGGCCTCGCAGGTCGGCTCCTACCAATGGTACATCCACGGCACCGGCGCCACCACCGACTACGTCAACCTCTCGCCGTCGTACAAGAACCCCGCCGACACCGGGTCCACGCAGGGCGCAAAGCTGACCATCTCGCCCACGGCGCTGTGGAACTCGGACATGTGGCGCACCGAGCTGATCCCGCAGACGAGCGCGAACTTGGGGACGGGGAAGCTGTGGTATCACTTTTCGGTCAAGAAGAGCGCGACGAATCCGCCGAATCCGAATTATGAGCATCAGGTGTGCTTTTTGTAAGTGACCCTTGTGCCTTGTGCCTTGCGCCTCGTTTGCCTTGTATTGTGTGTTGTGTGTTGTTGGTGTTGTTTTGGGGGCAGATGCTGATGTGGAGGGTGTTGGCAGTGAGAGCCATTTCACAGAGCTCAAATACGGCTGGATCAACGGCAACCCCACCACCGACCCGGACAACCACCTGCGCTGGTTCGTCGGCGGCACGTCAAAATGGGCGCTCGACTGGACCGCCGACGTGTGGCACAACTTCGCGTACGAGATCGACTTCTCGGCCAGCACCGTCGCGCTCTGGCACTCCGAGGGCTCCGCAGACCTCGCGCTCGTCGGCGCCGCTGTCAGCGCCAGTACATCGACCAACTCCGCCGACTGGCATCTCGGGATCCTGCGCCTGCCGAACAGGAGCGGGGGCACGAATGATCCCGCGCCTGAGGACTGGTATTTCAGTGGCGTGTATGTCGAGAGTGGGAGCTTGAATACGAAGATTGGGAGTGGTGCGGTGGCGACGACGACGACGAAGGTGGCGACTACGACAAGTGCGGGGGGGAGCACGACGAGTGTGGCGACCACGACGAAGGCGACGACGACGACGAGTGCGGCGGCGACGGCCACGGCCACGGGCGCGCTGGTGGCGAAGTATGGACAGTGCGGCGGAATTAGCTGGACCGGCGCAACGGCGTGTGTCAGCGGCACTACGTGCACGAAGGTCAACGATTATTACTATCAGTGTCTGTAGGCTGAATACAGCTGTGCCCCACGCTCGCTCTTTGTAGAACTGTTATATAAATATGCAGATGTATACAAACTTACGTACTTGATTATAGTTTATTAGCAACTGTAGTAAGGTGACATGTTCGTGATATGATATACGTGTGCTGGTGGGTGCGCCGGAGCAAAGACTCGCCGGCCTCTTCCCAGCCAGCCGCGCATTCCGGGACAACAGCCCCTACCCCGGTGCGCCGGAATTTGCATGCCGGCCCTGCGTCTGCAGAATTCCCGTGCGCCGTGACATTCCTGATATGAGTCAGTCAGGGCCTGTCATATATTGCTCTATACCATGGCCCTGGTATAGCCTTGTCTTCCCTTCATATAAACCTCCTCCTCCCTCGCCCTTCCCGCCAATCAACACCACATACCCAACCATGCCGCCCCTCGACCCCACAACCTTCGAGCCGCTGCGCCCCGTCGGCCTGCTGGAGCGCTGGTCCACCGCCCGGCACGAACTCCAATTCTACACGAACGTAATGCAAACCGGCATCTACACACCTCCAGCGTCCTGGGGCAGCCCTTCACCGCAGCAGCTGCTCACCGCGATCACCGCCGGCGTCGCCACAGTAATCGCCCAAAAACCGACGCTCTCCGCCCTGCCGATCGACGAAGCCGGCCCGAACCCCCGCTTCGTCCGCATCCCCGCCATAACCCTCTCCGATGTCGTGACCTTGCACGAGCTCCCCGGCGACGACGAGGCGCTGCACACCTGGATCGAGCGCGAAAACAACATCGACTTCCGCACCGCCGCCGCGGAGGGTAAGCCGGTGTGGCGCGTCACCGTGATCCCCCGCCCCGACGGCGTGGCGGTGGCATGGGCCTACCACCACTGCCTCGCCGACGGCGGTAGCGGGCTCGCGCTGCACCGCGCGCTCCTCGCCGCGCTGCCCGCCGCGCTCCCCGACGCCGCTCCGACGATCGTGACCGCGCCCTCCGACCCCCTCCCGCCGCCGCAGGAGGACGTGCTCAAGCTGCAGTTCTCGTGGACGACACTGCTGGGCGAGCTATGGCGGTCGTGGCGCCCGCCGGTGGTACCACGAGTCTGGACAACACGCGGCATCTCCGCGCCGGTGGTGACACGTGTTCACGTGCTGCGCATCCCCGCAGCGCTGACAACACAGATGGTGGCCGCCGCCCGGGCGCGCGGGACCACGGTGACAGCGCTGCTGATGGCCGTCGTGGCGGAGGTGTTCCTCGCGGAGGTCCCGGAGGCGCGCGAGCTGACGTTCGGGCTGCCGGTATCGACGCGGCGGTGGATCGCGGACGCGCGCATCGACGACGGCAGCATCGGCGCGTGGGTCACGATGTTCGAGGCGGCCGTGACGCGGGCGGCGCTGCACACTGCGGGCGTGTGGGGCGCGGCGAAGGGGGCACGGGCCGCGATCGAGAAGATGCTGGCGGGGCGCGGGCGCGACACCGGTGTTGCGCTGCTGCCGTATATTAGAGACTGGACGACCGTGTTCACCGAGAAGCTGGGGCGCCCGGCGAGCGAGACGGTCGAGATTAGTAATGTTGGCGTGTTTGATGGCGCCGCCGCTGCGGGCGAGGGCGGGACCGGGTGGGGCGTGAGCCGCATGGTGTTTTCGCAAAGTGCGAGTGTTACGGGCAATGCGGTTGAGGTTAGTGTGGCGAGTGTGAAGGGCGGCGAGATGACGCTGTGTTTTTGTGTTCAGGAGGGACTGGTGCGGGAGGGGCTTGTGGAGGCGCTGTGTGAGGGCTTGGTGGCGGCGGTGGAGAGGGCGGTGGAGGCGGCGTAGGAGGATGGCGTCGGGAGAAGGACTACGAAGAGATGATGAACGATATTGCGAATTAATGTAATACATGAAGATTAATTACCACTGTTTTCCGTCTTATGGATACACAAACGCCCTCGGGCGAGATGCGGCCGAGAACACACCCCAACCCCACGTGTGGCCGTTTTCTGTCAGCCCGCACGCGTTGCGGTGTTACCCCAACGCCGCTACCGTTCCGGCTCCGGATGCCATGCCCTCAGTTTCCTTCAGGGATGGTTACATAAGATCAATCCCACCAACCCCACTTACGGCATGCACAGTGAGTGTCCCCGCTAAACAGCTCGCCAGAAGAACCGCACGATTCGAAACCGCCCCAATCCATCCCAAAAGCCCGCCGCAAGTGACTTTCGCAACCCAAATCCAGCTCAATCCCTATCCGGTACGTAAGTCCACAATCCCAAATGCAAAAACTCTTCGTTTTGCACGGTCTCTCTGCAGCTCACAGTTTCCCTTGCTTGCTTGGTGGGAGCTGACTGACTCTAATGAAGTGGTTCCTCGACCTCGAACTCGTCCGCAGCCTGCGCTACCAGATCCAGCTGCCGACGTCCGCCCGCACGATCCGCAAGATGGCCGAGGCGATCAACCACCAGGAGGTGCACGACCTGCTCGTCAAGGTGGCCCAGAAGTCTGGGGACATGATTGCGAATGCGCAGCCCCACGTCAATACTACTGGGTCGAAGAAGAACTGTAAGCTGCAGCCTGTCTATGCTATGCTATATGCGTCTAGGGCATTGGGGGATGGATGCTGATGGATACAGCGGCGGATCTGGTGACGGAGACTGACAAGGCTGTGGAGAAGTATGTGATTGGGGCTTTGAAGGAACGCTTTCCGGACTTTGAGTATGACACCTTATGATATGAAGCATTTGAGTCTGTGTGGAACTGAGCTGACGGCCTGCAAGGTTCCTGGGCGAGGAGACCTACGTGCCCGGCATGAAGCTGACCGACAAGCCGACGTTCATCTGCGACCCGATCGACGGCACCACGAACTTCGTGCACGCCTTCCCAAACGTCTGCATCTCGCTCGCGCTCTGCGTGTACAAGTCGCCGGTGGTCGGCGTCGTCTACAACCCCTACACCACGCACATGTACTCAGCCATCAAGAACCAGGGCTCGTTCCTGACGATGCCGGTGCGCACCGACAACCCGCATTCACCCACGGTGCCCATCGCGCCGCGCAAGATCCGGCTGCCGCGCAAGTCGTACCCCGAGCCGCTCACAGGGCTGCAGAACGCGCTCGTGGCGATCGAGTGGGGCTCGGACCGCTCGGGGCGCAACTTCGACATCAAGCACCGCACGTTTACGAAGCTGGCGGGGTCGACGGAGAACGGCGGCGCGATGGTGCATTCGCTCCGCAGCATGGGGAGTGCCGCGCTCAACTTTTGTCACGTCGCCGCAGGGCAGCTGGATATCTACTGGGAGGGCGGATGCTGGGCGTGGGATGTCGCCGCGGGCTGGTTGATTCTCACGGAGGCCGGCGGCATTGTGGTGGATGGCAATCCGGGCGGCTGGACGCCGGCGGTCGACGGGAGAAGGTATCTGGCGGTGCGTGCGGCGCCCAGTGGCCAGAAGGAGCTCGTGGAAGAGTTCTGGAACTGCATTGATGGAAACATGGACTACTCTGCATAGACAGACACATGGACAAAGAGAAAAAGTGATTTTTTGTGACGTGGATACCTAGACATAACATAACTTGAACCCAGAGATAATAATACCGTGCCAAACAATCTGGCCTTTGCAATTGAAGTAGAATTACAGTTCCTCCCTTAGAAAAGACCAAAATGTCAAAAACTGTGACTGCCAATTTCAAAAACCCAAAGAACGAACGATCTCGATGGTCGCGTGCGTGCTGCCCGCCCCCGAATAAAAGTCTGTTAGAGGCCACACCTCGGTTTCGGCGAAACAAAAAGTGGGAAACGCCTTGGCGTTCATCTCGGCACGCCTATTTTCGCCAGTCCGCTAGTTTTTCCTTCCTGCTCCTCCTTCTCGTCCGGAACGGCCGCCGTCGTTTCTTTTCTCTCCCCCACCCACGCATACATAACCGTCTCCCATCCCCCTCACCATCACCCTCACCCGCAATCTGCCCGCCCTGCTGGCGCCTCCCCTGCAGTGGAGTGTCCCCAATAGTTCCTACCTGATAGCACGATGCGCCGCGTCCAGATCTTCTCGGGCTCGTCCCATCCGGGGCTGTCGGACGCGATCTGCGAGCGTCTGGGCACGTCCACCGGCAAGTGTGGGCTGAAGAAGTTCGCGAACGGCGAGACGAGCGTGGAGGTGGGCTGTTCGGTGCGAGATCAGGATGTGTTTATTGTGCAGAGCGGCAGCCAAAAGTATGTTTTTTTCTTTCCTTTTTTTTTCTCTCTCACCGGCCTGCCCCGCCCCCGCCCACCTCCGATGAGAAGATGTGTTTTGCTGACATGTCTGGTACAGTGTCAACGATAGTGTCATTGAGCTGCTGATCTTGATCTCGGCCTGCAAAGGTGGATCTGCAAACAAGGTCACCGGTACGGTTTCTGCAACCTCGTTTTGCAGGTTGTGGGACAACCAGTGAACGCTGACACCCTGCCTGCATTCAGCTGTCATGCCCTACTTTCCCTACTCCAAGCAGTCCAAGAAGAAGTCGCACCGCGGCGCAATCACGGCTCGCAGTATGTGCTTACCCGGCTGTTGTCGGGGTGCTGAGCTGATTTGAGGTGCACAGTGGTTGCCAATCTTCTGCACGTGGCTGGTGTTGACCATGTCATCACGGTGGACCTGCACGCATCTCAGATGCAAGGGTTTTTCACAAAGCCGGTCGATAATCTGTACGCGGAGCCGCTCATCGCCCGCTGGATTCGTCACAACATCTCGAACTGGCGCGAGTGCGTGGTTGTCTCGAAGAACCCGGGCGGAACCAAGAGGGTCACCCAGCTCGCGGATGCGCTGAAGTTGAACTTTGCGCTCATCACCACCGACCGCCGTCGTAATCTGAACGAGGGCTGGATGAGCTCCCGCTTCCAGTCGCACCGCCATTCTCCCGCCGAGAGTGACGACGGACGCACCGACACCGACAGTGGACGCGACGGACACCTTGATGGTGCCGCTCCGACGTCTAATGGCGTTAACGGCCACAGCGGGGTCAATGGCATCGTTAATGGTGTCAATGGGCTCGGGATCCACTCTGATCACATGGCCTCCCCTCCGTTCCGACCCACCAACGGTGGCTCGATGACAAACTCCATGATTCTTCCTCCGCATCCCCAGGATGACTTTGACGATGAGTATACCGATGACCAGGCACAGTCTGTTACATACGGCCGACTCGTGCAAGGTCACATTGTTGATGATGACTACCCGTCACCGGCAATGTCTCAGGCTGCCCACGCAGACGATCCTATGATGTCGTCCATCCATTCGCTCGCTTCCCTCCATGCTGACAATGCACTCGGGGGCACTATTGATGCCCACAACACGGACGACGAAGACGAAGCCGACATTGTGCAAGGCGCCGAGCGCATGATCACGCTTGTTGGCGAAGTCAAGGGCAAGACCGTCTTGATCCTCGATGACATGATCGACCGGTCGTCCAGCTGGATCGCCGCCGCCGAGCACTGCAAAAAGCGCGGCGGCGCCAAAGAAGTCGTCTGCCTCGCCACGCACGGCGTCTTTGGCGGCGACTGTCTGAAGGAGATGGTGGCCTGCGAGTGCATCGACCAGGTCGTCGTGACCAACAGCTTCCCGATCGACGCCAGCAAGATGCCCGGCGGTCGCACGGACGGCTTTGGCCCCAGCGGCGCCGGCACGCGCGGAAAGCTGACGGTGATTGATTTGAGCATTATTTTGAGCGAGGCCATTCGAAGGAACCACAATGGTCTGTGTTCCGCGCCAGGCGGTTGCGCCTGCTTTGATGCTAACCCTGCTGCAGGCGAGAGCGTATCGGCGTTATTCCAGCATTTTCAAGATTAGAAGTTATTCTGCACTGCATGCAGCTCTTTCTTGCGTTTTATCGTTTATCGTCCTTTTTTTATGCGTTTGCGCGGGGCCTTTCTCGGGAGGCAGAGAGAAGCTCAAGTATTTGGTTTGGTTTGGTTGGTTGGTTGGTTTGGTATAACTACTAGGGGGGTAAGTCTACTATCAAGGAGTTAACGGCGCAAAATCAAAACGTATCTATCTCGGGCCATGGGGATATTGTTGCAGTTAAGTTTTTTTTATCAAAAAGGAAACCATTTTACTGCCTCTTTTTATTCCATCCCCCACCAAACCCCCAAGCACATCACTCACACAATCAATTCTGCAGATGCGAATGATTGTCTTACCCTGTTCCTGTTTCTGTTTCACACAGATAGTCCGAGTTTTTATAACTTTGGACATGCACATTGCGTGCTTCATCAGCGTCCGGGGAACCTTCCGCCGAGGGAACCCCGGGATTGGGCTCTCAGTCTTGCACAAGAGAGAGCACTAACGGAGCGCTGAGAGATTGATTGCCATGCGCCCCTTCACGGGGGTGCGTGCGGAGACTGAAGGCGAAGCCTCCTGACCCGTTCGCGGGATTGGGGGATGGCGCAAGAGAACCCTCCTGACATCCCATTCTTTTGTCGATACTTTATAATAATAATAAAATCCATTACAATACATTCATTTTCTTAAGGACTTCTATTGGTGAAAATGTGAACGTGAAAACCGTGGGTGGTTGATGTTGGTTTAAGGTTATGTTGGATTGGATGGGTTTCGAGTGTAGTCATGCCTTGCTTCACTGACGATGATGGAACATTTAGTTTAGTGATCTTGATGTGCGAGTATGATTGACTATCTAATACTCAGCAGGGCTCCAGCAGCATCTATTGATACAAGAAGCCCAGACAGCTCCAACCCAGATTCCCACACTCCCTGTACACATACAACTCTAAACATAAGCCTTGGCCACATAAACATATCCATAACACATCCATAAACCTAGTAGTAAACCAGAACAATCGCTGTAAGTAAGAATGATCGCTATCAGCATATACACCACCAAAACATCCCATCCACCTATGACACATATTCACAACTCTAGCATGCATGTACGTAGCTTTACGACTGCCCAGTCAACTGTAACCACGCGCTGTACTCCGCTTTCGTCGGCCGTCCCTTCTCGATAGGAGCCTGGTTAGACATGCGAATCAGGTGGAAGCGGTAAAAGTCGCGTTCACCAGAGACACGGGCCCCGACAATGGCGCGCGACTGGACAACGTAGAGGCCGTCGTAGCGGTATCCTGCAGCGGGCGAGTATTTCCCTCCCGGACCCTTACGCAGGACGCGAACCGGCTTCTTGGTCGCGATGCTCAAGGTGAGCGCTTTTGTGGCGTTGGTCAGCTGTGGAGCGTGGTCGTCGCGCCTGGCGGGGTCGCCATGCGAGCCGGCGTACTGGATCTCGTCGCCGCAGTCATTGTCGTAGTAGTCAGAGTCGCCGGAGACGACGATGCTAAAGGCGCCGGTGTCGAGACGGCCGTAAATACCACCCATGCGGGAGCCGTGGGCTCCGTCACGGAGGGCGCAAATTTGGTAGGGCCACCAACTAGAAATTGTTAACACAGGTTCAATACGGGGAGGTGCATAAGGGTATGGGACTAGCACCATAGGTGCTCGCAGGCCCATGTCCAATTTGTGGTAGGATAAGGAAAGGATAGTACATACTCTCCAACTTTAAGGCCATTATTTCCAAACACATCCGCACAACGCTTCGGATGTCCAGGTGTCAACTTATACACCAATCTTTTTCCACCTGTATCTCTGGTAATGCCTTTCATCAAGGTCCTTGCCACTTCTGAGCGGTACGGTGGTGCCCGGACTTGGCCTGTGCCGGCTGCACCATCATCTCCAAGCTCAGACTCGTCATCTGTGGACTCTAGCTCTTCTTCCTCCACTCCCAATGGTGCGGGCATGTAGTCACCACGTTTCCACCTCTCGTGGAGCTTTTTTGCCATGGACGATATATCGTCCCCAAACTTGGCCACCGAGGTGAGCCGTTTCACCACCCGTCCAATCTGCGAACCATAGTAATCGATATCATTGAGTAAATCAAACGACAACTCAGTAAGCGTACGCTTGATCAGGTTGATGTCATCGTCATCAAAACTATCAAGTCCTGTCTCGTTGACCTTTTTTATACGCTTTTGCATAGCATGGCGTAAAAACATCAGTCGCCTTTGGTCGGGGTTTAGATCGGTTGTATGAATGTCCCATTTTGGGAACTTCACAGAACCCCCGGCCGCATCATCAGGCGTGGTAGGCACTGTTGAAACCCGAGAAACCGAAGAACGCGACGCAGCAGTGGGTTCGCTTTTTACCTGTGTAGAGGTTTCCTGTGTACTTCTCCGGTGGCGCATGGCACAGGAGCGCGAAGCAGATGTTTCCCCCACCGTAACTACATAGCAAACCTTTCAGTCAGTATCAAACTCCAAGGGTATCCATGTATGTACAACTCACTTTCGCTTAGTCTTGGGCGTTTCACAACCACAACAGCAAAATTCTGACCCGGTGGTATCATGGACTGTAGACCGCGGCTCTGACGGCCCTCATCTTCTTCGTCGGAGGATAACTGTTCACGCTTGATAGGCGACATTGGAAAGAGATAGGTTTAGGTGGACTTGGGGTTGATTAAAGTGGTACTGCGCAACTCGGAGGTGTTGTTGAGGGTAGGTAATAGGTGAGGACGTATCGAGGATCTAGGGTGTAAAGCAAACAACTTGATATAGGGTAAGCAGGTACACGGAATGCACCGGAAGATGCTTCTTAACGACTATGTAAGCGGTTTTATTTGATCCGGACTCTTCTGCACGACTAAGCGGTTTTATTTGATCCGGGCTGTTCTTAAATTAGTTATGGGTGAGGAGGTTTAACAGCATAGAATCGTCAAAGGGGAATGCTCCGGTAAGTATGGGAAGAGAGTTTGTCTATCCAAGTATTGGCATAGTATCAACACGTGTACGTATATATAACTTGCAGTAGTACATTAAATGGTATAGTATGTAGGTTGTGATGTAGTACGAGAAGTAATACTCTACATGCGAATACGTAGACTCGATGAGAGATCATCATTGCCAAGGAGCTAGCGCTTGATATCCGATGACTCAGCTAGTGCCATGAGTAATTTCAAAGTCATACTTATATTCTCAACATATCTACATTATACGCTCCATCTGTATCTTATACTAAATGATTCTTCAGTGTTATCATTTCCTAGTTAAACCACATAGGTAAATACTGACCGACACAAATCTACCTCAAACTTTTTGACAGCCATCTAAGCTAAGGCCACCATTCAACCAAAAAAACGGCCATCAAATATTATTACACTTTTTTTGTAAACAGGAGTTATTGATATTAACGGGATACCAGCGCCGCAGTGGTCCACAGGGGTCTACAGGGTCCACAGGGGTTTTATTGGTTAGCAGTTTGAATGCTTCTCCTCAATTCAATCGGAGAGTTCTTGTGAAGACCCATGATAATTCTCGAAATACCATTACCAACGCTGCACATTCACCATTACCAACGCTGCACATTCGACAATTCCGAGTCATAACAAAATGCGGTTATTCCAAGCTGTAAATATGCAAATCTATAGTTTAACGATGATTTTCAGACAATTCAAGAATCACACCACGTCCTGAACATTTCCGAGCTGCCAGCTTGTCAATCCGATGTAATGTACTCTACATGAGCTTAGCAATATAGCATGTTTATATATGATTATGTAAGCTGCTAACAAATGTCCGAATATTGACTATTGTTGGTGCTGAATAAGTAACTTCATGGTATCTTTGTATCAAGGAGATTAAAGATGAGGTTGAAAATCACATCGATTGCAGTCTTTCACAGTACATTTTAGAGATAATGCACGATACTTTGAGCCTCTGGGTCAAGTAACTAATACATTGGAAACCCTTTTAATTCAAATTTCAGTACCTTCTTTGATAATAGAATTGCACCCTCTTGTACTTTCGTTAACCCTAGGATTAGCGCGGTAGTAGACGTTGCATGCACTGGCGCTGCTGAGCTAAGTGCTGGCAAGGGACCGAGGAGAGATTCAATTTAATATTCCAATAAGAATGCCTTGAGAACGGCAAGAGTGTTGAAGGGGACTGTAAAATAACACAAAGATTAATACAAGGTTTTCAGTACACGTTTTTACTTTCTCATCACCCTCGACTTACGTTAATATAACGTGAGGGTACACTCGGCGCCGGCTCTTTTCTTGTCATATGTTGTCTAGTGTAGGTGGTCGTCTTCTAAAACACGTTTTACCAAGGTTTCCGGTGCTGATACAACTCTGCTAGGGGTGTCCTCTTGAGTACTGAATCTACGTCTCGCCAATGCCTAACATATATCGATATTCGTGCTACTTGAACACGTAGTTTACGATGATATCCACAACAACCAGCTTCTTTCACAGACAAAAAAAAACACCTAAGCGAGCTCACTGTGCAAGGAGGCTGCGCCGACCGTAACTGGCACTTCCCTCATCTTCCCTCATCATACACATACGATGAAACTTGAACTGGGGACCTTCATTGAACTAGACTAAGCAGAGACCTCCGTCAACTACAGACCCACCCTGGCGGTATTTGGTTCCTTCGAGAAGACGTACGGAAGTCTGTCGTTACAACCCTGGCCCCCTGTGCTTCCCAGGCAAATAAAAACTCTCCTTGAAAAAATCTTGAGACAGGCAGGTTCCAGGACCTGTCGTTAACCGCAACCGAGTCCGACTCCCGTAAATTGATTGATGGGTTTCCACAGTAATAATAAATAAAATCATAATGAAAATCCATAAATAAATGGATTTATATTTCTTCAACCATGAAATGTGGAAGCGCTGGCTTGCAGTGCCTATTGGTGTTGTATATTTAGTGGAAAGGATCAAACTCAGATGTTTCATGCAGCTCACCCGAAAGTAAAATATGATCGTCAACTTTGGCCTCCTTTTCTTGTCCTCTTCGGCGCGAGATTTCCTCCCGTTTGTTTATGTAACTGACTTCGACCAAGATATGTGTTGCTATTATCAACCATTTATTTACCGCCCTTAGAAGAGAATATTGTTTGTTTTTTTCGACCGTCATTTACTCATTTGTTGGGAGGGTTCACTATTCCAGAAGCGGGGCGAAACACCGCCCCGGTATGATGAGGACTTTGTGGTATAAAACGAGTGAGATCAGACCGTCCTTTTTTTACCAATAACCGAGCGATCGGTTTCTGCATCCTGCACCGACCCGCGATGCCAACCGTCCCGGCGTCCAATAGGAAGTGAGGAACCACATGCAGCTGGACGCGGCTCTATTGACCAGTGGCTGCAGGCCTGCAGGCTAACAAGTTCTTGGGACCGGAGGCTTTTCCTGGGTGTCTGGGTTGGTGTCCGATGTGATGGTCGGCCCTTCAAAGGGAACCAGACGTCCAGGCACCAGGCTCACTAGCGACCTCGGCGGTAAAGAGAATTGGGTTCGAGCACCAGCACTGCAGCTGAAGACTGAAAAGAAATCATCATCATCGGAGATATGGCTTACACAATACCCAGTCGAGTATCGGGTTCAGAAGTTCACCTACCCACGAGTACATTGTAATGTACTGGTACCTACTTTGCAACAGTCTGGCTTTGAAAATTTCCAGTGCAACTTGAACAAGTTCTACACCACAACCAATAAATACCATCCAAAGTATCTCTCTTGTGATATTTGTTTACGTAGAGAGTATGAACGGGACTTCCCCACACATCTTAGTGTAAGGCCGGCGCTCCGGCCCCCCCACGAAAGATAGGTACCCCCCCAAAAAGAAGAAATAAATGCAGGTGGAACTCCATTTGGGAATGTCAGGTGTGTAATAATTATACCGTTCGGTGTAGACACATATCACTACTTTTTTCTTATTTCCCCTCCCCGTGGCATGACGTTCCAGACAGTCAGAGTATGACTTTAGCCAATCCTACCCCACGCCTTTGCCGCCGTTCATCTCGGGGGTTGCAGACCCTACCTTCACGTTTCGGCGGATGGTTGGTGTATGGCACTGATTCCCTGCGAACCACGATACAAGAGGAAGGCCTTGCGTCTGTTGAAAGCGGCTGTTGCTGCTTTCAGCGTGTGCCTGCTTGCACAGCTTTATCTCTCTCTGCATTGGTCTGACTGAGTCGACTGTGGATATATTGTGCAACACTCCATTATCGTCTAATATTCAATCCTTCTCAGTTTGCGTTTTTCCTCCAAGGCTCAGGATGGGTGAATATGTTGACTAGCATTTGTCGCTGAAAAAGAAATCAACGCATTTGCCATCAACGCAGAAAGTTCCGAGTAATTGGGTATGGCCTACTTAGCGCTAACTAGCTTGACCGTAGCCCCCTCTTCCCCCCCCTGGTGAAGAAGAGCAGACCTCATTTGGGAGCAGAGAGCAGGCCTGGGGAGGCCTGTGGGCAACAATCCCTTACCTAGCACCTTCTCCCGGTAGATTGGTACACTCCCGATTCTCGAATGTCTGCCATCGGTGTGGTAGGCTGCGTAGCCTGGTCTGAGGCTATGTATTTTCTGGGTCGAGCTAGGAGCTCCGTCTGAAAGCCCACCAACCGATACCACTGTGCCATGGGAAGAGGCCCAACCGTTTTTTGTCTTGTTCCTCAGTTTGTGTGGGCTGGCTCCGCCATGCACCGTCCTCGTATGTGCGGAGGCTCCGTGCGCGCTCGTCGCCGTGCTAGATGATGTTCCACGGTAGTTTTTCTGGAAACATTTGTTTTTGTGTTTGTTTGTTACTTAGCCACGGCACTATTGTAAGAACACGAAGGGATTGAATGAAGTAAGGAGAACTCAGAGAGGGAAATTCTTTGTCTTTCTCTGTATGAGAGCGGCAATGGACCTAATGAGGCAATGCGATCAACATCGGAATATCTAGCATCGATGTGAACTATGTTATGTGGGCTTCTATTGTCTATGGGATCGGGTTAATTGGGCGTGGAACAGCAATAGTAGCAGCAACAACATGAGTTGATAATTACGCCTAGAACCGACACCATCCCTAAGAAAATACCCCTGCTACAGCCCTGGTTTTGGACTGACGTAGCTATGTGTGCGCGGTGACTGTCTGGGGTTCCAAATTGAGATGGAAACAATTTCGGTTGACCGAAATAAAGAAAACAACAGCCGCAGGATGGGTAAGAGAGGTCAGAGCGGTGGGTGAGGGGGTGGAACAATGAGAGCAACTGGGTCTGAGTCCGAAGTAGAGATAGACGGAAGGAGAAGAAAGAGTCTGATAGTACTGTATGAGAATAAAAAAGTAGTATGATTCTGTAAATGATATCCCGGCCGGGTATGAGCGATCAAGACGTGTGGGACGTCGACTCTCACTTTTTCTTGGGTGATACCTCACCTTGCCTCAAGCAGCAGAAACAGGGCCACTCCGTCCAGCTCTAGGCAATGAGAGCCAGAGCAGAGACCCTTACTACCGGCGGGTACTTAGCTATTTCCTCCTAACTGCTTCCTCCAGACACGGTCCGGCACCTCCCCCTCCCTTCTCTTTTGAAAGAAAGCATAAAAGGCAGCCCCGTCCCCCAGCTCTTCTATTTGCCGCTACAGCTGTCACTTCCTACCAATTCGACATCTTAGCATCATCCAACCGTCCTTGCATACCAAGAGGAATATCGTCTCTTTGCCTACCAATAAATTCAGATAGCTTATAAGCTCTTCGAAAGCTAGACGGGAAGCATTCTTCGAAAAAATACCAGCGTTTGAACTTAGTTTCAGTACCACTACTCGACTCAAATTCCTAATAACAACCCACCTACACACGCAATGGCCATTCCCGGTTACTGTCACCACTCGTTCAAACTCCTCAAGTCAGAAACCACACTTCTACTGTGGAATTGCGGCATGTGCGCTAGTGGCCCACATTGGTTCATCTTTGAGTGCAAATATTGCAAGCTGAAGACCTGCCGGCCTTGCACCCATACAGCATAAGAAGGAAAACACCCTGAGATTTTCGGGTGGTGCGCGTAGAAAATGGGACGGTGGCTTTCTAGAGACACGGGAATAATTTGCGAATGTGTGCAACATCTCATGGATTCAGAAAACGACTACGATCACGACCACGCGAAATCTCTTTAGAACAGCAAGTACGCATGGCTGGTGCGCTGTGTGCACTTCCTGGCTTTTTGCAAGTTGGCTTTCTGTTGTGTAATAGATGTTATTATTAGGTTCAGGCGTTGTTATTTCCCGATTATCCCCTTGGTTTTTTATGGGTTTGGATGTGTATTCTTAGAGGTTATTGTTCTACGGTATGGGCTGGTATTCTGATATTTTGTTTTCATGCTTTCTCCTTCATGATTAGGATAGACTACTATATTCTCTTTTAAATTTCTTTTTGGGTTGGGGGTACTCTGTGTGTTTGTTTTGTGGATTGTAAGACATAAGCTTAGTTATTTGTATAAAAGAGCAAACAGAGAAATAATCTAAGGATGGTGAGGCAGGTTGTCATTTTCCACACCAACTTTTTTTTTCTTCGTGATATCACCCTGTACATGTGTTCCTGAAACCTTTCTATGGATAGCCGCTGAATATGATCACCACGGCTAGCCACATGTGCATGCCAGGGCGGTCACCACGAGGAGCAGGGCCCTGCAGGCAAGCGAAAGGCTTCGGTAGGAGTTTTTCGATCCTCTGCCTTCACCACAACAAAACGGTCACGCATGAAAACACGTTGACTCGCGAGGCTCAGGCTGCAGCTCGCCTGGGTGCATGTTCCGCCGCCACATCGCACTAAATCAAATGATTAACTGTACCCTGCAGCGTGTGTCCAATCATACGTAATCATCCTCCTGTCTGAAGAAGCCTCAAACCTTGAGCTGTCTAAGTTACCCCCGGCCTACGGCTTCGCAGGAGAGTATCGGGCTGATGGGATTGCAATCGATGTCAAGATTGATGACTGCGACGTTGAAATCCTTTAATTAACGGGAGAGGCGGACTAACTATCCGAATTGATTTTATGGGACAACAAAAACATGTGAGCGTGAATTTGGACCTCATCACCAATGCCGATATTTCTATCCAATTGTTTGATGAAGGGTTAGGGAATTATGATCTGGTGGTAAGAACACACCATATCCACACCCATGTGTTGGGCGACCTAAGAGCAATATACAAAAAGAGCGCAATAACTGCGTGACGTTGATGGCAGGTCTCGCGTTTATCCACCAATGTTTGGATGTTATCTATTATTGCGACCCTGAATTTTAAAAGAGGAAAAAATCTAGAAAGAAGCCGGGATAGCCAATCGGCACCTTTGGTTTCAAAGGCAAACCCCATCCACGGCTAAGAGCATACCCCGGTACTGCTATTGCTCTCTGTTGGGTTGAGCAATGGGCGGAACAACTTCCGACCATAATAAAACGGCTGCCAGTCTGCGTTTGAAACAGTTATTGTACGTTGACTCCCAGTACCAGGATACCTTGCACGGGTGGCAATATTTTCTATGTGTATGACAGGAGAAGGCATGGAGGGATTTATAGTAGAGCCTAAAGAGATGGCCCCGCTTCCATATGGTAAATACCGGTGCAAATTTTAACAGCGAATCGGTATATGATATATTATACATGATACATAAAGGTTCAGGCTCCTTACCACGACTTCTACTGGATTCTCTTCTCAATAGGAAGATCCTATCCTTTGAAAATGCCGCAACATGACGGAATACCGCAGGGTTTCAATAGCGTGAATATTCCCACTGAACGCACATCAGATAAAAGGGCACCGACAGTTATTCGGCAACCATTCCTACCTTTGATAGCTAGGATAGAATGGCTCAATACACACAACCTCATGATTGCATAAAACTTTCGGTTTTCCAGGTGAGGTCGGACATTTGGTATCCCTAGTTGACTTTCATATAGCCCCGTACGCTCAATACTTTTGTTGCCTGTGTTTTAAGAATGCGGGTTGATCGTCTGGGCCGATTTTTTTTGCTTTAACATACGACTTGTACGGGATAACCCCCGTGATAATATTGTTTGATGAACTTCGACTATCTAAGCAGAAGTTATTCTCAAATAATCAGTAGAGCCGTATAATGAAGTTGTGGCCATTGAAAACAGACTATGCATTCACTCTATCCTTCAACCATGCTTAATGATCTGCATGATTCGTCTCACGCATAGACGCATTCGGTTGATGATTGTCTGAAATTTTTGTCTCGTGCTTTGCTTGGGTTTCTCTGTTGCGTCGGCGGCGACTTCATACACGGTATATCTTTAACCTGGGGGAGAGTAGAAGGAGTTAGCTGGGATACTAACGCAGTGAACAAAATTGTGTTTACGATTTCAATTCCGGAAGGGAATGTGACATAAAGGCCTCAACTAACCTGAAGAGAGGCCATCGGTGGAAACCGGGTATGCGGGTCAGCAAGAAAGGAAGAAGGAAATCAACGGAATTGCGATCAGAGCGGGTCTAGGATGATTTCAATTTATAGTTGTACTACCTAGCTTCAACGGCGCGCCATGGATGTACGATGGAATGTTTGTTGAAGCTGAAGCCAGGTTTTGATGGGGGTAATGACCCCTGGGATTTGGTATGGGGCTTTCTGCCAGCAAGAAATAAGCATTAATCCGACTACCTACCAGGCCGAGTACCAGTAAGAAGCAGAAGTGGAATAGCCACCGTTGTGAATGCTAGGTATTAACTCACAAGGTATTCCATACTAGTTTTACACGACAGTCTCAAAGAGGGACTATCCTGGAGAACTGGCAATGAGACTGAACAAGGAAAGCAAACCAAAACAGGTCCCTCTTGACTATGCACTTAGTTTGGTTCTATTTAGCTGCACAGGAGGCTCCTTCAATTATGCGTGTGTTGGTGTGAATTATCATTGGTACAGTAATGTGATTGTTTGCTTGTTTTAAAGGATTGTGCTGGATTTTGTTAGGTGCAAGGCCACTTACCTTTTCTTCATTTTGTGTGATAGAGTATATATGAAATGTCTCCGGAAATCTGCACAGGACACCCTTATATTTCTTATTGATTTTTTGTGCTTGTTGAAAAGCAAATAAAAACTCGTTCAATGATTACCCGTAGTACATATCTGCTTTTTTCTTCATGACTGGGCCGGCTTCGGCCATGGCTTTCGCCGCTGTCCATGTGGCTGGCCCTCCGAGGGCGTTGTTACAGACTGCCAAAACCACCCACAAATCCCAAACCCTTGGTTCAGAAAGACCTGTCGCTGCATGAAGATCCATTTTAATTTAACCGTGCAGGTTGACACGTCTATTTGCTTCTTTTCTTAGGCTCTTCATAAGCGTATGCCTGCCTTTATGCACCTAGATTCAGTGCTGATTCGGCAAGTCTTCGCAAGATCGCTCATTCAGACATCGTGTTGGTACCCTTCTGAAATCACACACACTACCTGAATGGCATACCAATGCTACTGTTTTCTCTGGAAATAAGCGGATGAATTTGCATATGAAGATGAGAATGCTATCTCAAACCCGGGGTCTGTTGTTCTACAATGACATACATGCAGCGTATCACGAAAGGATAAACATGCATAAAATACCTACATGTATGCACCCCTTCCCCTAACCGGCCTCGCATGCGTCTGCATCCGCAGGTATTCATATAACTAAGTTATTTTATATAAAGTACCCATACGTAAGCATACATCTTCTCATAGAGTATGTCTTGGCTAACACGGACCTAGTTGAGCATTTGCCCCATGATGTTGCTACTCGGAAAGCCGGTATATGCCACTTACTCGATCGAGGACCTGGTGACCTGCCAGTGTAATATGTACGGACAAACAATGTTTAATTGACGAACCTTCTGTTTATCTTGGCTCTAAGATAACGTTAATAAAATATTAATAGGGTGCGCAGCCGGTATTCCAATATAAGACATGGTCGTTTTTCTCTATCAACCGATTCTACTAATCGGGTGGGACAATTAGCCCTTACTAAATTTTGATTCCGCCTGACAGGTTCGATAGCGAATACCTAAGATCGGAGTGACAAAAATTTCGCGAATCTGTAGCGTTATCTATCACCTGGGCCTCTGTGACGCGTGACTACTGGAAGAATTTTATTCGGTACATGTAAGATACAGTACTTGCTGATTATTGTTTCTGAATTCCTCTATTCGTCTGCCGCAATATATATGGGTGAATTGGCGGTGACATCCATATTGTCTTCACATCACGCCCCCTCCAAGTTTCATTGAGCCGCGGTCAAAAACTAAAAGGTTACATACAACGCACTATATAAATTGTGCAATCTATGCCGGACACCATCACCGGTTCAATGCAGCGGGTGGATGGTTGCCTGCTTGAAAACGCTGTCGCGTCATGTGGAAGGAAATTGGCCAACTATTGACTGACACGCACTCAAGGTCAATGAGTTTCGCAGAACATAATATCCTGCGGTATTTTAAAATATCATGAGCTCACGGAACAAAAATCCATCACCAAAATTGATTCGCTATACCAACAGTCTGATGCGAGGGTCTTTTTGAAGGACTGCAGTTTGAACATACTCTAGTAAGTACATGTAAAAGAAAGTGGATTTTAAAAACATTTAGGTGCTGTTCCTGAACTATTATGGTGATATTTAAATGCACGGGGTATATACATTTTTTCAATTGCAGATCTCACTACACAACTATTCAGAAACAACCCTAAACGTTTTAAAACCCCCTCTTTCTTACTAGTGTGTCTATTGCAATGCACATTGTTTTTGAAGGAAACCCTTGTGGTTTTTTGCGTATCTTCATACTCGCATATTGGACGCCATTAGTGTGTTCTCATGTCTATTTATTAACATGTACTTTATAGAAACAAACTCAATGACTTGCGCGCAACTATTAACAAGACCCGGCCTAGTGAAACTGACCCCAAAGCTAGACTATATGAAGCCGACTTAAAATGTGGTTGTGTTGCATTGTGCGTAGAGTTCTGGTAGCCCCTCCCGAGGTCACATGATCAAAGACGGATCACTGATTCGCTGTATCACATGCAAGAGTAGTATGCAGTGAGGTAGCCAGAGTAACTATTTCGCTATGTAGGTCTTTACAATACTTGGGTTTTGAGCAGTAACACAATGATTTGATAAAAACAGATGATATGGTTGGGTATCACTTATTTTAGTATGTGTGAGAGAATACAGCCTTATGCATATGGCGTCCAATGTACCTCAGCATTGTCGTGTTCAAGTTTTCCCTTGTCCTCACACATTACCATACCATTGTACGTTGTGTAATATTGCTGGGCAATGTCGTAGTACTTGTATATACTGTAGAACGTTACTATTACCATCTCATGCATTCATGATCAGCTGGACAGAGCTTCCTCTATAATCCGACATTATATGCTTGACGAGTTTCGGACGAAAGAGAGTCCAAGTTTTAGAACTTCATTGATTTCTATCTAATTATTACACAACTAGCCGTTTTTGAAGCACCGTGACATTATTCATCCCAACATCCAAGAAATTCTAAAATTTCGACGTCAAATAAAAGCAAAAACACCAACAGAACCAGTAAAATATATATAAAAAGAAATCCCAATGTCTCAAATCCATCGCAATCTAAACCTCTGCTTTGTCGGCAAGCGGTGCAGAAGGATCCTCATACTTATCCCAGTTGGCCAACACTTGTCCTATCTTTGGACTATTGGTGAGCTTGTAGACATCCTCAAAGTACTCTTTGGTGAGCTGGAACGGTTTCGCAGTTACGTTGGGAATGTATTTGCCGATAAGTTTGCTGGGATCGATGGAACTCTTCACAATCTTCTTCATGAGAAAGCTTCGGAAAGGTTTGACGCCGCTTCTCAAAAATGTACTGTGGAAGGGCACATCGATGCCTCTCAGAGGAATAGTGGCAAGTCCCCGCTGTAGCTCAATAGGCTTTGGTTTGGCCTCGGTTTGTGTGGCACATTCCTTAATAATCATTACCAGCCTCTCCTTTACCTGCTCGAGGCTCATCTTGGCCATGAGGGCCTGAATGTCAATCTTCTGAACTTTGAGGTAATTTAGAACGTTGGTAAGGCAATCCAAAGCCCTCAAGTCACCAGCACAAACGTACTGCTGGTTAGAGACATTCAAGTTGACAATCTCCAACAACCAGCCAGTTTCACCAGCAATGCTGTCAACGACATATTGCATAGCTTGCTCGTTGAAGGTCTTGGAAACACGACTCGGATTGACGGCACACATAGAATAGTTGCTACGTCCTTCAGCATCACGTTCCACCGCGACTTGCATAGTAAGGCCTCTGTAGAATACCACCGAAACAAGAGACTCGATCGGCATAACTTCTGCGAGGGCTGCAAGAGCAGAATACTCTCCCAGGGAGTGACCAGCAAATACAGAATCGCGCTGAACCAAGCCTCGGGATCGCATATCCTCGAACGAAGCTTTCTCCATAAGAGTAAGTGCGGGCTGGGTAAACTGGGTTGCTGACAATAGGCCAGTTGGAGAGCGATAAGTGTATGACGTTGTGTTTTCGTCGATTTCCTTGAAGATTTTTTCCGATTTAGTTGACCCATCAGAGCCAACTGTCTCGAACGTCATGGACATGTAATTTTGACGGATGGCTTTACCACGAGGACCACCAAAGTGGACAGTGAACTCCTTAGGGTTGTTACGGACGATGTTTGTAATTGAGAACCCTGTCAAATTATATTTATTAGCACTTAGGTTCGTATTGACCTAGGTAGGGACACAAACCATAATTGTCCATGAAATGCTTATCGGCTCTTTCCCATACTTCTCTAGCAACCGGCGATGAATCATACAAATCCATACCCATGCCTTGTTCCTGACTTCCCTGACCAGTGAAAATATATGCCGATACTGGTTGCTCTACTTCGGCTTCTCCAATCAGGACCTTCTCATCGTTCTCGGTGTTGATAGTCTCAACCTTGATGATCTTTCTGCCGCTCACCATACCAGTGTGATGGAGTACAGTTCTGATATCATCATTTGGAAGAACCATGCCTACAAAAGAGCAGGAAAAGGACCGGACACGACCAATGTTATTTTCAGCAGCCCAAGTCTCCACGAGGGAGCGTACTGCAGCAGAAGAGAACATGCCGTGGGTGATGGTACCCTTTAGATTGGCATAGCTAGCAAATGTGCGAGAAACGTGGATAGGATTGTAATCTCCAGAAACTCTAGCATATCCTTCATTGCTTGCTGGTGCCCGCGTGGTCAATTCAGTTTTTCCGTTCAGTGGGATGGCGTTCTCGAAATGAACAGGCTGCTCAATGCTGGTTCCGTGACGCTCAAGATAATCGATCACAGGATTTCCATGTGATTGCTGTGCGCTGTAGTCCACTGATGCTACCTGAATGACTTCTTTGGTCGGCAACTCAATAAGAACCTGGCCCATTGTTTCAACAGAGCTAAATACAGTCTTGTTCTTGTAGCGGATAAAACTGGACAAACGGAATGTGAGGGTCTTGTTCAACAGGTCGGTCTCGGGGTCATCAAGATGGAACCATTCCTTGCTGCGGAGTACAGCAACATCTTTGGTAGATCCCAGGTGTATCTCCATAGGGGTCTCTACCTTTCGCTGGAAAGTGTTCTCGAAATCCGTGTAAGTTCCGCGGTATAGAAATTGAGAAATGACCTCCATGACTGGTCGTCCGTCACGAGAAATAGTACCGCAAACCTCAACCATCTTACCAGAATCCTGGTTCAGAACAGCATTGATTTGCGCTTTTGATTCAACCACATCATCCTTCTGGAAGGGCTCTGCACCAGGCAACATTCTGAAGCTGTTACTTAGATGCACAAGTCTGAGAAGGTCACCATCAATGGCTTTTGGGAATATAGCCTTCATGATGGCTTTCCAGCCGACGACGATCGCAAAATCCATAGGCGCGTACACAGTTTTACCAGGCCTTTGCACAAATGCTTCACCATTGTTACCGACTGCATGGACAAAATCGGCTATGTCATCAGCACTAACAGTGGTTTCACCACCATCAAATACATCCGTGACAGCCGCATCTTGATCAATGGGCTCATCGCCGAACCATAGGCGGTAATAAAATTGCTTGATCCTATCATTCCTGCCTTCCATCACTTCACGAATAGGGGCGTATCCAGTTTCTGGATGGTATGTGAAAATCAACGGCAAACCAATAGCTTTGCCCTCAGCAGTGCGCTCCTCGAATAATGTGACATGGATTTCTTTCGATCCATCCAATCTCGCCTCAAGGGTTTTGACGTAGGGTCCGGTCGGCTGGTGTGTTTGCTCCTTCACTGTAATAACAATATTTGCAGGCTCCTCGGGATTGGTGATTTCAACCACAACGCCATGGGCGGGGGCAAATATACGTTTCATGGGGTTGTCCTGGTACTTGTTTCCTTGGACAAATACCTTTGTTGAGAACAAAGCATGTCTCCAAGAGTATGCCTTGCCAGCAAGCAGCTTCAACCAGGTTTTTGAATCCGGAAGACTTCCCTGGGAAGAGAGGCGGTAAACGACCTTGTTGGCATCTTCTGATATGATAAGACCGTCTATTTTGTCAACGCCCTCCAGAGCAGTGATAGGTTCGGCACCAAAGTACTCGATGACAGGTACCGAGTTCTCATCCCCAGCGTACGCGTCTTTGATTAAGCTGGAAATATGGCCATTGTGAATACCATCTAAGATATCCTTAACAGGTTCGTCCACAATCTTCGAATATTTAACGGCCATCGGTCCTTGGAGAATACATGTTCTACCGACGTCTTGATCAACAACAGCCTCCAGGTCTTCAGACTGCCAAAGTGAATCTTTCTTGAACCAGAACTCAAAATTCTCATCCAAAGAGGGCACAAATGGAACCGGCTTCTGACCCTGTCTCTGGCAGAGCAACAAAAAGTGCTGCATATCCTGAGCATTGATAAGCTGAGTTTTAGACTCGGGATAGCTATTTAAAATCCGTTCAACGGTTGGGAATGGATCATCTAGATCTGCAAAATTCTGTAGGAGTGAATTTTTGCCAGTTTCAGTAGTGAAGCGTTCCTCAACACGGTGAATGAAGTCACCAGTGAGTCGTTTCAATGAAGGATCGATCCATCTGGACTCGTGCTTGACGAACATCAACTCCACCATTCGCTGGACTACTTCAGCATATGTCATATCTTCCAAGTCAACGGCTTCCCCAGCGGAGTTCCTGCCAAACCATGTCTTCTGGAAATCGGCATTCAGTCGTTTGATAAGATATTCCCGCTGTTTCTTGAGTTCAACCAATCTCTTAGATTTGTCCAACGAAAAAATTGTGCGATCAAGCTCGGCCCTGAATCAAATTAGCTATGTGCAATAAAAATTACAAGGATCCATACCAGAGTAAAACACCACGAGTAGCAAGCTTGTGAATAGGCTCTCCCATCTCAGACCGAACGGTTATTACACCGCCGGCAGGTCCCTTGTAAGTCTTTTCCCAGTCCTTATCGTCAACGCCCTCGGCATCACAAATAGCCTGCTTGGCCTACAGGTAGAAACACATCAGTAAGCGAACCTCACGTTGGACTTTATTAAACGTACATTCTTCGAGGTGTGCGCTTCTTTCGCAGTCATCATTCGTGAACCGAAAAGCACACCATCAAAAGGCATAGGAGGATACTGATACTTCTCAGACCAGGTCCCGGCCAAGAAAGGATAAGTATCTTCCGCTCCACCAAATCCAGATCCGGCAACCAAAACAATGTTATCACAGCGACGGATCCTTCCGTACATCTGGAGCATTGGTTGGTGGAAATCTTCGAATGAGTGGTGACCACCACCTCTCCCCCCAGTCCATTGCAGGATTACAGGGAAGGAGGGGTTTGCCTTAGCTATATTGATCACCTGTTGAATCGCATCGAGAGAACCAGGTTTGAAAGCAATATGCTTGAGGCCAATGGTTTCGATATACTCATTGGCGACTTCGAGAGAAGGTACTCCAGCTCCAATTGTGAGACCATCGATAGGAACACCTGCCGATCGTAGCTTCTCGAGTAGAGGAATTTGCCAGGCCATTGCCCGAGGGTTGACGTAAATCAAATTTACGGTGATTCCAGCGCCAGGAATAGTGTTCTCTTCAATTTTCTTCAGCGCCTCGGTCATTCCTCGTGCATTAAAGTAACCACCACCTATTAAAATCAGTTGGTAATCATAGATATCGTAATAGTTTTCACTTACCGCCCAACTCAATGTGATACCCTGCGTTCATTGTAGCAGCAACAAAGTCCCAAGGGACCGTACAAGGTGTCATCCCTGCAACCATAATTGGGGGTCTCCCAAGAAGTCTTGAAAACTTGGTATCGACATATGTCATGCCTTCTTTAGTTTTTACAAGTTTTGGACCGTGATCCTTGACCCAATCTACAGCATACTTCACAGCATGCTCCTCGTCGCGGTCAAATAATTCCGGTTTGTATCCAACTTCGATATTAGTACCTTCAAAGGCTCCCGCCAGCACAACGCGCACACCAGTTCCATCCTTGTTACGATGAGTAAGAACACCAAGACCAGAGATACCACCGGGACCAAAGTCGAGAACATGAGTGGCACCTGGAAACACAGTTGCTTTCTCCCAGTGTACTGGAAGGTTCGTGATCATCTGCACAAGCTCTGGGACTACCGAGGAACTCGAAGAAGTCGTGCGCAGGTCTTCTCCAGTATGAGTATCAAAAACAGGGATCCCTAGCTCTTTCTTCTCGAAATGCTTGATATCTTTCAAATCTTCAAGGATGATAGGAGCAGCAGACTTCAAGTATGGCGAATGGAACGGAGCTGAAATTGGCAAGAACCGGTTTACGAACCGCACCTTTCTCTCGGTGAATGGCACACGGTTTTGGTCAAGCCCTGTAGGAGCTTTCACCTTTCTTAGACTGAGGTTTAGACCGTAAAGAGATTGAGGAGGTCCAGTAACGACAACATTACGAGCTCCGTTGATGAGAGAAATGTGGATATGCCTGTCCTCGGGCAAGTGAGTATTTGTAGCGTCTACATGACTCTGAACTTGTGCAATTGTAAGATCACGAATAGACAGCATTGGAGATGGAGTTCCCTCTCCCTCATTCATAGTATCCTGAAGAACGCTAGGTGCAAGAGATGTACGAGGGTATGTCTGCTGTGAACGGCATGCAATCCAAAAAAGAATAGTCAACGCATCGTGAGACACTTTATAGAATGATTCCCATGATGATGCGAGGGAGATCGCTGCTGCTGTTATCACACCTTGTGAATGTCCAGTAGTCCCGGAAATTCTCGACCTCAGGTCACCGGGTGTCTGCCCAAGGATTTTG
Source organism: Geopyxis carbonaria (assembly GCA_024516215.1). Lineage (NCBI taxonomy): Eukaryota > Fungi > Ascomycota > Pezizomycetes > Pezizales > Tarzettaceae > Geopyxis > Geopyxis carbonaria. Next base: position 718,993 of record JAJJXG010000025.1, on the reverse strand, counting down.
CAGGTAACAAAATAATGGGACAGTTGGATCAACCCAATCAAGGGCATCGAAACCGGAGCAGAGACGAGATAGGTAAGATCTGGTGTTGAGTCTGGGTCCTGTAACCAACGTACTACATCCAGGCCTTTAGAATATACCTTCCCAGCCTTAGGGTCTCTAGAGAGAGCAGACAAAACAGTGGCGCACGACAGAATAAACTCCTCTACCATTGGGCCGTAGACAGTATAAATTTCTCGGAGTTCATCAAAGTACTCCTCAGTATTTCCTTGGCCACCGAACACTGCATAGATACCGGCCTTCTTTTCAACCGACGCTCTAAAAAGCGCGGATTCATGAGTTTTGAGAGGTCTGTTTGCTGCTAAACGGGCTGCATAATAATGCTTGACAACATCGAGTCTCTTTGATGGTATTCCGGGTAATTGAACAGCTACTGCATGGACTTCATTACCCCGCAGAAAACGTCCCTCAAACTCGGTCAAGACCAATCTAAGGACATCTTCATACGTTCCCTGTCCATCATCTTCGCCTTCTACGACCTGTTCCGCAACATAGCCAAGAAATCGAGAAACAAGCTCAGCAGCTGATGATGGCTCATCGTCGAGTGCCAGATCTTCAGTGGCAGTAGGAAGGGTAGTCAAAAAGCGCTGTCGAAGCTCGGAGGCATGGTAATGTAAGGCTGTAGGGACTAGAAGTGCATGTTCCAGAGAGCCATGCTCAAGCACTAATGGTCGCAAAGAAGCGGCCGAGTGTGGAGTGGATACTCCAGTGGTTGTGCCTGGTGTACCGTACATTTATATCGTTGAGAGCTCTGTAGCACCGAGAGTTAAACACTTGAAATTCATGAAATTCTTACTGTCTGGGAAAACAGCTGCTTGCGGACTTACAGTGCAATTGGGTATTTAAATATGAAGGTAATTGAGAAATGAAGGAAAAACCGCAGAGTCAATTACAAGCAAAACCCAGTGTATGTTCGTCAAGTCAATTAAAAGTGCTACAAGTGAGTATATAGTGGCGCTGAGAGGGGAGTGCTGGAGGAGACGGAGGAGACGGAGGTGGATATGCAGACACTCCAGAGATGGAACTTTTGATAGATATGAAGGCCGGATCAGTCAAGGAGGGCCGGAGGGGTCGAAAAAGGTCTCAGTCTACTAGCACAGTGGTTCACGCTCGCTCGGGCCAACACAACCAAAAGCTCACTACTACAATTTTTTGTGAGCGCCCTTCCCAAAGTGTTGAGGGGCCACCGCCAAGCAACGGCCAATTTTCGCAACCTTGCAAGTCTGCAGAACCCTGACTTCCACGTAGAATACAGCCGAAACAACACGACAGAGCCCCAATCCAACAAACGAGAAGGCTTGTTCGTTTTACCATCTTGTGAAACAGGTAAAAATGTGTTGCACAGCAACAGTTGAGAGCTCCGTTGTATGTACGAGTACAGTAATCCTGTATGCTTGCTCAATCTAGCCCCCATCAAGATCCCTCCCTCCCTCCACCTCCCCACTATTTCTTCATCTTCACCCCTCACTAAAACGGGTTGTGCGTATTCTCGGACATGCCAACTTGTTGGGATAGTCGTACGACAATTACTGCCCCTACCTTCGGTCTGATATTGTATCCGTGTTGAATTCATGCTACCAGGTATATTGTAGACAATTTCAATCGGGACATCGACTTCCGGAACTCATATATTGGCCATGACGCAGCGCAGTAATTATTACTTCTCAACGCTCCGCAAATGGACGTAGTGTTGCTAAGGAATCGCCCGTTCGAGTCCGTCCGGGCAATCGATAAGACTCCGGGATCCGCACGACCGAGAGGGGTGGCCCCTCGAGGTTGTGGCTTCGGGGATTCACTGTGTTGATAGTCGATAAACGAGTAGTAAAAGGCCTGGTTAATGGAACGCAAGGGCCGCTCAATGTGACGCGACGTGAAATTACGAATAGTGGCTAGGTCACTGGGTCCCAACACTTTTAAAAATCCCTGCCAAAACACCCAAAATTTTGAACCTTAACCTGCCACCGGCTAGCGTTACCTTGTGCAATCCAATTCCTCCAGAAAAAGTTCCCCGACCAGCACCACCATTCGGAGGAGCTATCACGGTAGAAGGACAGGGGAAATCTGAGAAAATATCCCACAACTATTTTCTATCCTTTCTTCTATCCTCATTCTCGCCACAACCCTCCAGTCCTTATCATCTAAGAACTGACCGTCTTTGCCTGCGTCCCTTGACTCCGAAAGGTGCCCGCCTGGTTAGCTCAATTCTTCTATCCCTTTCGACCCATCTATACTATCCATTGTAATAAACGGCCGTCGACGTCTTCACGATTTACATCATTTCCTGTATCTGGGAGTTGAGAATTGATACTACACAGCTGTTTCTCATCACTTAATACCCCACCTGAGCGATTTTTAATTTACAATCATCATGAGACCTGAACAGGAACAGGAGTTGGCCTATACTTTGCTGGTAGAACTTCTAGCCTACCAGTTTGCAAGCCCCGTGAGATGGTAAAACTACCCCGCTATTTCCAACTTTCTACCACCATAGGTTTTTACAGTTGAGATGTTAACATTATGACCTTTTGCAGGATTGAAACGCAGGATGTTATCCTATCAGAGCATTCCGCCGAGCGTCTCGTTGAAATTGGCCCCTCAGACACTCTCGGTGGCATGGCTCGACGAACATTGGCCTCAAAATATGAAGCGTATGATGCAGCTCAATCTTTACAGCGCCAGATTCTATGCTACAACAAGGATGCGAAGGAAATTTATTACGATGTCGATCCAGTAGACGAGGAGGAAACTCCGGCGGAAACTGCTCCAGCAGCCACGTCGTCCGCGACTCCTCAAGCTAGTGCTGCAGCAGTTGCTGCAGCACCTGCAGCCCCCTCCTCAGGCCCAGTTTCCCAGGTTGACGACGCCCCTCTCCAAGCAGTAGACATAGTGCGGGCAATTATAGCACAGAAGTTGAAGAAGTCGATGAATGACATTCCATTATCTAAGGCCATCAAGGATCTTGTAAATGGAAAAAGTACACTGCAGAATGAGATTCTAGGAGGTAAACTTCAAGCCCTAACCCTAATGTATAAAACAAAGCCTGACCCCCGTAGATCTGCAAAAGGAGTTTGGAAGCACGCCGGAGAAGCCCGAAGATACTCCTCTAGATGAGCTAGGTTCAGCATTCCAGTCTACCTTCAATGGCCAGCTGGGGAAGCAATCGAGTTCTCTCATTGCTCGATTGATCTCTAGTAAGATGCCCGGAGGTTTCAACATTACAGCTGTGCGAAAATATCTTGGTGACCGATGGGGTTTGCCAACTGGCCGCCAAGACGGTGTGCTTTTGCTAGCCCTCACAATGGAACCTGCTGCCCGCCTCGGGGGTGAACCAGACGCAAAGGGGTTCTTAGATGAAGTTACAAACAAGTACGCAGCTACCGCTGGAATCACCCTTGGTCAGGCAGCTGCCGGTGGTGCTGGTGGTGCCGGTGGTGCCGGTGGGATGATGATGGACCCTGCCGCCATTGATGCACTTACCAAAGATCAGCGTGCGCTCTTCAAACAGCAACTGGAATTGCTCGCACGCTATCTTAAGATGGATCTTCGGAAAGGAGACAAGTCATTCATTGGCTCTGAAGAAACAAATAAGGTTCTTCAGGGACAGCTAGATTTGTGGAATGTTGAACATGGAGAATTCTACGCATCAGGCATTGAGCCTACTTTTACTCCACTCAAGGCGCGTGTGTACGATTCGTCATGGAATTGGGCTCGGCAGGATGCTCTACTCATGTATTATGATATCATTTTCGGACGACTGAAGCTTGTTGATCGGGAGATCGTGTCTCAGTGCATTCGTATCATGAACCGTTCGAATCCGACGCTGCTCGAATTTATGCAACACCATATCGACCATGTCCCAACCGAGCGTGGAGATACATACAAACTTGCGAAGGAACTTGGAGAGCAATTAATTTTGAACTGCAAAGAAGCGTTAGAACATCCGCCCGTATACAAGGATGTTGGTTTCCCCACGGGCCCAAAGACGACCATTGACAACAAGGGCAATTTGTCCTACGAAGAAGTTCCTCGCCCGGCGGTGCGTAAGTTGGAACACTATGTCAAAGAGATGGCCGCAGGTGGCAAGATTAGTGAATATGGAAATCGTACTAAGGTTCAGCACGACTTGGCCAAAGTTTACAAGCTTCTCCGTCAACAACAACGTATATCAAAAACCGCCCAAACTCAGATTAAGGATCTTTACTCTGGTATCATCAAGAGTCTAGCTATGAATGAGGGTCAAATTATGCAAGATAAGGGCGGTAAAGGAGGAAAGCGCGTCACGAATAAGAAGCGATCTGGTGAGGGCCGTGTAGAAAGTGTTCCGTTTTTGCATCTGCGACGTAAAGAGGAACATGGTTGGGAGTACTCCAAGAAACTCACCAATCTCTACTTGGAGGGTTTGGAGAACGCTGCTCAGAATGGTCTGACCTTTGTGGGAAAGAACGTTCTTATGACAGGTGCTGGCGCAGGATCTATAGGAGCAGAAGTTCTTCAAGGTCTTTTGAGTGGAGGTGCTAAGGTTGTTGTTACCACCTCGAGATTCTCCAAATCTGTCACCGAGTATTACCAGGCTATGTACTCCAAATTCGGTTCCCGGGGGTCTCAGCTAGTTGTCGTTCCGTTTAACCAAGGTATTTAATAAATATTAAATTAGGGGGCACATTCTGACAGCTTTTAGGTAGCAAACAAGATGTTGAGGCATTAGTCAACTACGTATACGACGAAAAGAACGGCCTCGGCTGGGATTTAGACTTCATTATCCCTTTCGCTGCTATTCCGGAGAACGGGCGTGAAATTGATAGCATTGACTCCAGGTCTGAGCTTGCGCATCGTATCATGATGACGAATTTGCTGCGATTACTTGGTATGGTGAAGACTAATAAGGCTTCCCGTGGATACGAGACACGTCCTGCACAGGTCATGCTCCCTATGTCGCCGAACCACGGTACATTTGGAAATGATGGTCTCTATTCAGAATCCAAATTAGCATTAGAAACACTTTTCAACCGGTGGTATTCTGAGTCCTGGGCCAGTTACTTGACCATTTGCGGTACTGTCATTGGTTGGACCCGTGGCACCGGACTGATGAGCGGTAACAACTCTATTTCCGAAGGTATCGAACGACTGGGCGTTCGAACCTTCTCTCAGCAAGAAATGGCTTTCAATATCCTAGGATTGATGGCTCCTGCTGTTGTAAACCTTTGCCAAATCGAGCCCGTATTTGCAGATCTCAATGGAGCACTTCAGCACATCCCTAATCTTAAGGAACTCTCGAGCCAATTGCGGCAAAGCCTCAAAGAGACTACTGAAATTCGGAAAGCAGTTACTGCCGAAACCGCCGTTGAACAAAAAGTCATCAATGGTGATGAGCATGAGAAACTTTACCAGAAGGTGACTATTCAACCTCGCGCGAACATGAAATTCGACTTCCCAGTGCTGCCCGATTACAAGGAAGAAATAGAGGCCCTCTCGGAAACTCGCCGTGGAATGGTCGATCTGGAGAAGGTCGTCGTTGTTGCTGGTTTCGCCGAAGTTGGCCCATGGGGTAATTCTCGTACCAGGTGGGAGATGGAGGCTTATGGCCAATTCTCTCTTGAAGGATGCATCGAGATGGCCTGGATAATGGGTCTTATCAAACACTTCAAAGGTCCAATTAAGGGCAAACAATATGCTGGTTGGGTGGATGCCAAGACTAACCAACCCGTTGATGATAAAGACATCAAGGCAAAGTACGAAAAGCATATTCTCGACCACGCCGGAATCCGTCTCATCGAAAGTGAGCTCTTCGGAGGTTACGATCCCAAGAAGAAAGAATTGCTCCATGAAGTTGTCATCGAGGAAGACTTAGAACCATTTGAGGCTAGCAAGGAGACTGCGGAAGAGTTCAAACTTCGTCATGAGGACAATGTTGAGATTTTTGAAATCCCGGAAAGCGGAGAGTACACTGTGCGCGTGCGGAAGGGTGCTACTTTGCTCATTCCCAAGGCTCTTAAGTTTGACCGGCTCGTTGCCGGCCAGGTTCCCACCGGCTGGGATGCACGAAGATATGGTGTTCCTGAAGATATCATTGAGCAAGTAGACCCCGTCACCCTTTACGTCCTCGTCTGTGTGGCCGAATCCATGATCTCTGCTGGTGTGACCGATCCGTATGAATTTTACAAATATGTACACATCTCACAAGTCGGTAACTGTGTTGGATCTGGAGTTGGTGGTACTAGTGCATTGAGAGGCATGTATAAGGGTCGATACATGGATAAACCTATCCAGAAAGATATTCTCCAGGAATCCTTCATCAACACAATGGCTGCCTGGGTTAACATGTTACTTCTTTCGTCGACTGGTCCGATAAAGACTCCGGTTGGTGCTTGCGCAACTGCCGTGGAGTCTCTCGATATTGGTGTTGAAACTATTGTCGAAGGCAAAGCTAAAATCTGCTTCGTTGGTGGATTCGATGACTTCCAAGAGGAGGGATCTTACGAGTTTGCTAACATGAAGGCTACGAGCAATGCGGAAGATGAGCTGGCTCACGGAAGAACCCCTGCTGAAATGTCTCGTCCTACCACGACGACCAGAAATGGATTCATGGAGTCGCAAGGTTGCGGTGTTCAACTAATCATGAATGCTAAGCTTGCATTGGAGATGGGTGTCCCTATCTATGGTATTATTGCCCTCACTGCAACTGCAACGGATAAGATTAGTCGGAGTGTACCTGCGCCTGGTCAAGGTATACTAACAACCGCTCGTGAATCCCAAAGCAAATTCCCCAGTCCACTTCTTGATATCAAGTATCGCAAGAGACAACTTGATTTGAGACTGGCTCAAATTAAGAGATGGACGGAAAGTGAACTTCTTTACCTAAATGACGAGGTAGCTGCCATGAAGACAGAGCAAGGTTCCGAATTCGATGAAACGGAGTACCTGCATGATCGTGCAACTCACCTTGAAAAAGAGTCTCATCGACAGGAGAGGGAGGCATTGGCCTCGTGGGGTAATGACTTCTGGAAGCAAGACCCTAAGATTGCACCTCTCAGAGGTGCCCTTGCAACTTGGGGACTTACCATCGACGACCTTGATATTGCTTCTTTCCATGGAACCAGCACAAAGGCCAATGACAAGAACGAGTCTGATGCTATCAACAAGATGATGAAGCACCTTGGCAGAAAGAAGGGTAATGCTGTGTTGGGTATCTTCCAGAAGTTCTTGACTGGTCACCCCAAGGGTGCTGCCGGTGCATGGATGATGAACGGTGCATTACAAGCTATGAACTCTGGAATTGTCCCTGGTAACAGGAATGCCGATAATGTTGATCAGCTTCTTGAGCAATTCGAGTACATTGTATATCCTAGTCGGTCTATCCAGACTGATGGCATCAAAGCCTTCTCAGTCACCTCTTTTGGGTTTGGTCAGAAGGGAGCGCAGGCCATTGGAATTCATCCTAAATACTTATATGCAACTCTCGACGAGCAGACCTACAATGCATACAAGCAAAAGGTCGGCGCGAGGTACAAAAAGGCCTACAGATACTTCCACACCTCTCTTGTTGAGAACAACCTCTTCCAGGCTAAGGCTAAGACTCCCTATGCCGACGATCAGGAGAGCCAGGTCTTCCTCGACCCACTCGCCCGTGTTGTCCCTGACAAGAAGGTCGGCTCATACACATATCCAGCTCAGCTCACTCGCAAGCCAGATGCATCACTTGACAACACACGGAAACTTGTCGAGCAGCTAGCCAAGGCCTCGGCGGAAAGTGCAAACACCAAGGTGGGTGTTGATGCTGAGCATATTTCCAGCATTAATGTCGACAATGAAAACTTTATTGAGCGCAACTTCACTCCTGCGGAGATCGAATACTGCCGTAAGGCGCCTAACCCACAGGCGAGCTTTGCTGGACGCTGGAGTGCCAAGGAGAGCGTTTTCAAGAGCTTGGGTGTTTCCAGCAAAGGCGCTGGTGCACCGTTATTGGAGATTGAGATTTTGAGTGATGCAAAGGGAGCACCAATCGTACAGGTTTGTTATACCCCACATTATCAATCAATCCAATCATTGGTCTGACAAATCACTTAGCTTCACGGTGAAGCTCAGAAGGCAGCTACTGCAGCAGGCGTACAAGATGTCCAAGTGTCAATTACGCACAGCGATTCTCAGGCTATTGCCGTCGCAGTTGCCACCATTGGCAACTGAGGTGAAAATAAATATGGACTGTATGCAGTGGGTTTTATTTGTATGTATTGGAGGGAGGATTAATTGAGTTTGTTTAGACGGTTAGACGGTTTATTTAGCGTGTTTTCTTAAATTTCTCTGGGACAATTATGATACGCCATTCTATTTTTGTAATTTTCGTCATATTTATGTGTTTATGCTGCATGGGGGAATAACGAATCAAAGAAGACATGTTAGAGTCAAGCTCAGAACCAAACCTGGTATTGTCGGGCTTGGAGACACGTTGTATAAGCGTACGAAAGCAAACACGTAAATCACGATGCTCTCCAGATGATGTCGCCCATACGATTGGAGAATTCAAAACTGGGGGAGTCGTAGGCATCCCTCTCAGCGTGCTCTCGCTAACGCGTGTATCGCGAGTTGTCGCAATCCATAGGGAATCATGACGAGATGGCGTGAGCTAATACTCGCCTGACAAAGTGCGTCCCGATCCACTAAAGGAGGGGAGAGGCCTGTCTCAAGGAATGCGTGGAGTCGACTCGACTCGAACACTCCGTGTTCCATATACCACTTGTACTCCGTACGTGCTGAATTTTTCAATTCGGCCTAACAGTTGGACAAAGGTAGCAGATCTGAGCTGCTAGTCCGAGAGAGTATTTTCCGGGGAAGATGTTCCATCCAGTCAGTGGCAGTCTATGTACCGGTAATAGTACCCCCGTCAGGATTTTTTTTTTCGTGTGCTCGGGTGCAATTAGCAATTGGTGGTTAGTCCAGCCTGCTGGTTATCGTGGCATTCGCTGGATGAACTACCACTGTCTGCAAAGCGCCCCTGCGAATACTTCCCGTACACGTCGCAGTCGCAGGCTGCCTGCCCCGGTCGCGGGCTTTCCACCCCCAGGTCCTGGGATAAGGAGAAGGGACGAAGCTACGGCGAGTAGGGAAGAGCGGGCTAGCCGTAGCTGGGGTCGGCGCTGGACTTATCTCCAACTAGTCAGCGGCTGCCGTTCCTGAATGCGTACCCGCAGCAGCAGGAGAAGCAGAGGTACAACCCTGTGATTTCAATGCTGATGTGCAGAGGTCTATCTTCAGCAGGTCGGTAGGTGAAGTACATTAACGATGGTGGATGGGGGAGATGGGTGAGTGGATGGTTGGCTGGATGGCGATAGTGGTTGCTTTATCCAGTCCATAGAGCGTGCAGTGTGTACTATTATTTACACTGCAGTAGAGAATTTTGCTGCAGGTCTGCTTTGCAGATAATAAGTTTCCACTCGACCTTGGATGTGCTACATACGGATATGTGGAGAAGAGAGTTGAAGCGGCGCACTCGGTGATCAATGAGCGACGTGCAAACCAGCAGCTGCCGATCGCGGAGCATTGGACAGGCAACAGGCAGCAAGCAGTGGTGTCGAGTCTGGCCAATGGATAATTACCGTTTCGGGAAATCAGAACAGAGGTGGTGGACTCGACGAGCGACGGCTTCGAGCTTTTGCTGCCTGCTTACCTGCTTACCTGCTTCTGTTTCTGTTTCTGTTTTTGCTTCTGCTCCTCTGCGGGATCTGCAGGAGGATCTCCTGTCGCTTGTTTTTCTTTTTGGGGATGTTTCAAGCGTGCTGGTTCGTTGAGAGCAAGCCGCTGCGAACAATTTACGGAGGACCCCCAATGCACCTCTGCTGCTGCTGCGCCCTGCCCGTCACGCCGTCGTGAATTGGGTGCAGTGGACAACGCACCCACCGATCATCCCCCCACCAACTTCTCCCAAAGCGTGCCAGTGCTTGCATGCCAACCCCCATCGTGGTGTTACCGTTTTTTTTTTTGCAACGTCCGACGTCTTACTCACTCACGATGGAGGAGAGGCTCACTCGGTCCGCTGCTCAATTGATGTGTTTTATGCTGCCAACGCAGATCTCACCACTCAGTCGCTAGAATTTTATTTTTTTCCCTACAGTCTACTACTCTAGTCTTAGACCACTAAATAGTTAGAGTTTATACTATGAGCTCCGTTCCATACTGTCGTTCAAGTTCTTCTATATCTTAGCTCGTTTGGCTCCCGCTTCAACATCATTTTTTCTGTTCTACTTCCGTCAACACACCCATTTGCACCCCGCTACCCAAATACCTCATACCCACATCACATATTTACATTACAGGCAGTCCTTGGTAACTGCTCCTGCACCTCAGTAGCCCCCTCCCTACAACCAGAATAGCAATAATTAGTCACGCAACACCCCCTCAATTACCCATAAACAAACCGCAGTTTTGCAATCAAACGTCGTATGAACCCGCTCTCTGTCCTCACCACCGCCGTACAGCGCCTCCTCGCCTCCCCCGCAACCCACAACACCATCCATACACTTTCAACATGGACAGCTCCATGCAAAGCACTCTCAGGAGAGCCTTCACCTCGCCAATGGGGGCTCCTCGCTCGCTAAGACGGGAAAAGCGATCGATTTATGACTGGGCTCAGAAGGAGAAATTTGTGTTTGATGGAGAAATTTACGAAATCCCCGCGAGAGCAACCACTTTCCCTACGTCTTCAAACCTGAGTATCGATGAAGCACTGAAGGTGGAGGAAAACAACAACACAAATAAGGTTGTGGATCCGAAGCAGGCGCTAAGACGCTCTAATACGGTCCCCGCCCATGGCGCAAGCACGCTGGCAAGAAAGGCAGCTCCGCCACCACTACAGCACACTAAATCACTCGAGCCACCTTCCCCTGTGCTTGAGCCACAACAAACCCAAGAAGATGCTGACACGCCATTTGAGTTGGAAGCCGAGTTGATTGAAGCTTTCACTGATCCCCGTTCGCCTGCCGGTTACAGAGGTGATTTTGAAGACCGGAATCCGTTCGAAGAATTAGCGAAACTACGGAGACCAAGCATCCACACACCACCACAGACTACGTATGATCCGCCCCAGCCAAAGATGGGGGAGACTGTTGCTGCTGTGCATGACATGCCGAGCCCCCCGGCCACTCCGGAGCCCGAAGAGGAGGAAAATTTAATGGTTTTTGATGACGAGCCTGAGGCTACTGTTGAACAGGTACAAGTGGAACTCAGGGGAGAGTCCCGGGAGCCAGAGAAGAGACAGGAGGAGGAAATGCCTAGTCCACCAGCTACCCCTAAACTCGTTGAGCTCGAGGAAGTAGAGGCCAAGGTCGAAGTCCAGAAGGAAGTGAAACATGAGCAGGAAGAATCAGAAATTATTGAAGAGCCAGTTACTCCTATGGTCGAGCAACACCAGGAACAGGAACAGGATATTGAGGAAGACTTACTAGTCGCCGAGGAGGAGGAGGAGGAGGTCATTCCTACCGTAGAGCAGGAATCAACACTAAACCAGACGGTTGAAGAGCCCGTGATTGTGGAAGAACCATTGCCAGAGATCCTTAAGGAAGTCGAACAGACTCCTGAGCCCAAACCAGAGCCGAAGATCCAGGAGGAGCCCTCACCAGAGTCCATAATAGACTCAGCCCCGAGTCCTCCTACGAGTCCTCCCCTCCCTCCCGATTTCACTTCTCCCATAAGCACACCTACCAAGCAGCGGTCCGTAGAGATTCTGGCTACAGCCGAACCTCCGCCGGCCCCGTTGCCCGAGGATCTCATCCCAGACACCCCTCGAGTACGGGCCCCTAAGTCCCCACCAGCACCCAAGGCTGCACCGGCTCCAAGCAAGCTCACAAATATTGTTATTGCTGAGCGTGAAATCATTGAGGACCCGGTGCCAGCCGTTGAAACTTTCTTCGGTGAGCCCAAGTCCTCTTCCCCAACCGCCCCTATGGAAGCTCCCCGTTCTATTGGCCTCGGTATTGAGTTTTCTGAGGCCCTCGAGGAAATGGCCAACCAGCAACAGGTTGACCCGAACATGGTCGAAGATGTCGCCCTCGCCGCCGGAGCAGTCGTCAAGCGCCCTCGCATGACGCCCGCGCTGGCACAGCGTCGTGCCCATCATTGCCTTCTTCAAGGTCATATGTTCATCCACCATCGCGGACCAGGCAACGGCCAACGCCCTTTCAATCCTTGGATCTCCTGCGCTCGCTGTGGCAAGAAGAAGCTCCGTCAGGCATGGCAGTGTGCCTTGATTGACCGGTGTGGGATAGTAGTGTGTGGTCGGTGTCGCGATGACATGAACCTGGGGTTTGTGGTTGAGGAAGAAGAGGTTCGGGAGGAGCGTGTCTGGGTAGAGACATTCTACGAGGGAAACCGTGTCTGGGGCCGCTGGGAGCGTGAGGAAGTCGTTGAGCGACAAGTTAGATGGGGCGAGCGTGAAGTTTTTACGGACCAGAAGGAAGTGTATATGCGGGAGCATAAACAATATCAGTACCAACACCACCAGCACCAGCACCAGCCACAAACCCAGGGCCGAGAGATGCACCCTAAACGCAAAGTTCGAGGCGGTGGATGGAAGTTATGAAAGGTTACGAAGTTCAAGATCATTTTAACGACGAAACGAAAACGAAGTGAGGAGCATAATAGCATTGCAATTGTTTGATATTTATTTTGGGGAATCTTTAGGAGGGGGAGGAGCATCACAGGTTGTTTATCTTTTTTCATGACATTGCCATTTTGGAGTTTTCTTATTTGTTTGACCTATTTGCTTTCCATGGCGTTTTCAACATTTGGAGTTACTTTGCATTTCAGCATTTTTCATTTTACTAAGTATGCAGGACATATCATCATCAGCGTTGGACAGGAGCAATATTTGTCATGTGTTTCATGACGGGGCATCATTTACATATATTCACGATTTTAAGAACACTTAAGACCACATTATACATAGATTTGAGTTTATATTTTACATATACATAGCGGAGTTTGATACATATAACATGGAAGTCGAAGAATGAAGAATAAAGAAGAGAGACATTTCACAAATTACCATTTCCTTACATTTTGCAATCGTGAAATCGTTGCACAGTTATCTTCAATCGATCGATCTCGAACTTATTAGACCTCGAACTTATCCATCATAAGATTGTCAACAGGTGAGCCATCGTGCATACATCGATATCATCATAAATACGAATAGGATAGGGATATCTTGATCACAAGATGTGATATATATTGCCCCGCGTCCCATTGATTGTATTCAACCAGTCACCGAGTGCAGGTGCCTCAGAGCCGGCTGATCTTTCCTTGATCACAAACCGGCATAATAGCCTGCAGGATTTGTGGGGGAAAGGTAGGTTTTTTTTAGAACAGTCACAAGAAGGTGATAAGTACATAGTACCAACCCAATGGAAATGAGCAGTATATATTCGATATGAGCAAAGAAGGTCTCATAGGCACTGTAGTGTGGGGTGATCTAGAGGGTGGAGAAATCGTGATATTGGCTATGGCCTTGAAGGTAGCGAGGATGCACATGATGCAGGTAATCGTTACAGGTAGATAGGCTGTGTGAACGAGGGAAATAAAATTGTTTGATTTTGCGATGGAAATTTCCTTGGAAGTGAAGCAGATAACGTAACTGTGTGTGTGGTGGGGAAATATTCAAGTGGTCACTAAAATCGTTGTGGAGTGACATTTCGTGACTTTGCGTCTCAAGGGCGTCACATTTTTTAATCGCTCGATCGGCCTTCTTTCCCCATCGCTCAAATTCATGCGATTTCCTTCTCCGAACCCGAGATATCCTACCATGGTACGGAATCTACTATAGGTACTAGGTACCGCCATTTTCGTTAAACTGCGCATGAGGGGGCTGCGTGGCGGGGAAGGGGTGACTGACCATCTTGCAGGAAACCAAGCTACGGCGCATACCATAACGCCGAATCAAATGGTACACATGTTGATATAAACGTCCCGACGTTATGGATCACCGCGCCATGCGTTGATGTCTTTTTATGTAACGTCCCGAACCAGAGAAGTTTAGGTACACGAGGTCGTGGATAAGAGAACTGAGAAACCACACAATCGCAACACTATTTTGCCCAATCTAGACAAGCAGAGCTGTTCTCAAAACCCACAATATTTAGATAAAAAATCTAGAGATCGAACATGATATTTCACATGTAGGAGTAAAGTAGCAATATGCTTCTTCACTTCCGTTTTTAATTATATCAGACATATTTATAAGTCTCGTGCCTAGTCGGTTTTATTGTCGTTTCTACTTCATACCCGAGATACGAGTACTTACGAGCAACATACAACAACCATGTCTAGGCACGAGACTATGACATACTATCAAGAGGTTGCACACCCGATGTGCTACGATACAATCATATCATAATCTCTCTGTATTCATGGTCATCATCACGATCCGTGCTTTATTAGGCTGCTAGTGCCTCCAACCCATGGGTAGAAAAGCCGATGAGTAAGCTAAGCGGTACCCTAAGTCTAGAACGATTGCTAATATCGGTATCAACAGTACGTACGGGTCACTCGATCTACTTTTCAAAGGGAAATATTGGTTGGGGCCGAAAATCGTTTGCATGTAAACGGAGATTGCAGCTATTTACTTTTTTAGTTTTACGGTATATACTATAGCTCAGCGGCTTTCTAGTCCAACCCGTCGAAGTATGAGGGGTTGAGGTTTAGTGAGGACTACTAGGCTTGACACCAGACAAGTAAATATTATGGGAGATGGTTAGCTAAGTACATACATACAATTTATGATTTTGAAGCTACATGTTGCTATAGTCTTGTACCCAGTGGTGGTCGTTGCTCGCAACTTCGCTGGTGGGAATGACAAAAACTGGCTGGGCACAAGACTATGCGGAGTACATGCTACTGATTCCGAAATTTTCTTAATTGTAATGTATATATACTCTTGGTTAAGCCAGGCAAGGTAAGATATATCCTCAAATTTCATACATTGTACTTACATTGTAGCCAGTGATTTAGGAATTTCATAACCTAGGCTATCCTAATTGTTTAATGTTCTTCAGTACTGAAGCTCACTACTGATTTCTATATTGTTCAATAATATAATGATACTATAAGCTACAGTCATCTCTGATTCCAGGCAGGTTATTGCTGATACGGATAGTAGCCGAGTATCTATGTATGATCGCGCGACTTGGGCACGCGGACACATTGAAGCATGTAAGTTATTGTTAGCTTGAGTGATTATGCGTGAAAGAGACGAGGTTGCACTAACTATGTACACGTCAGACTGAGTGAGAAAAAGTGAATATATAGAAAATATTAAACGATGAATGCTGCTATTAAAATACATACAGGCGTGAAAAGGTGGGTCGGATTTAAACGGTTTGTTCGCATTTTAGAATGGTATCAATGCTACAACTATTTTTAGACTATTTTTTCACAGAAGTATCTCGACGATTATGAATCACTGGGAAAACAGTGTCAGAATTAATACCACTCTAACATAGTTTGGATCGAACCCCTTTTCCTGCTACTTTACATATTGAAACCCCAGCCATATGCGTTAAAGTGCATAGGCCCTTATCCATCTCCTTCAGCGACCATGTATTTTCGACTTCAACATTCAGAAAAAGGCCCTACTCAGCAGCAGTTCGGCCCCGCTTCGAGTCCCCCCAGGCGACTCTTACTAAAATCTTGGACAGTGATAGTAAACTTTTATCATTAATTTCTACGCTTTATAGACCCGAGTGTCGGTGTGGGACTTGTACACTGTTAGGTATGCCGGCCCGGATTCGACTTCGAAGGCACCTCTCAACTTGGTTTGCCGGTGCTACTAGAACTAGAACTTATTGAACTATGGCACTGTTACTACCCGGGGGCGCTCGACAAGGCCTCTTGTCAACAACTTCAAGTTTCAGGGCCGGTACAGCTTAAACAAATGGCACGGTCACCGTGGGCGGGCGCTCTCGAACTGGATTTCTCGTTATGTTGAGGTAAATCCGCTGTCCCTCCAGAATGAGCAAACATGTTTTATGAGAGCCTCGGTTTCTGGAGTTACTTGAGGACGGGCTATATTGGAAAATTTATTGGTCAAGGCTGCCTCGGTCGCAAAGTTTTAAGTAAGTCTACTCTACGGCCGGAGAGATCTCACCAACTAGGCTGCCAGCTGGGACCGGAAACGGTACCGAACTGTGACTGAGTAGGATAGTCCGTGGGATAGTCCGGAGATTCTTCTATATGTAGGGTAGAATACATGTACGAGTACGTTAGGTACATGATAAGCTACATACCATGCACCAGAATCGAACAATGGATCCGGATCCTTACAGTTTTCGTTCCTGGACCAATCATCCAATCACTTGGTACCAGAGCTCCAGATTGAATATATGGCCAAACAGCTTTTCTTACTAAGTAAGATAATCTTAGGTTAGTTACAACTTACAAGTGCTGTTTGTTATTTTTGTGCTTAGCCTGGTATGTAGCTCCGGGGAAATCATGTTGAAATCACGCTAACCTTATTGCCACGTGTCTTCCCGTCAGCTATCTCAAACGGAAATTTTGCAACATGTGCTTGACGATCCTCCGTTCAGTGGATAATTTTGCGTTGAATTATATTCTCGTGCACACCTGTTTAAGTAGAACTCAACGGGAAGGGAGGACAGGCTCAAGGCAAGCTCACTTGCATTTGCGTACTTGAAACCCGCTCTGCTACTGGTCCTCAACGTCTTTCTGAGAACGTACGCCAAGGTCGGGAAATGTCTTGCCTTGTTCCCAATCCGTCGTGCATTGTGTCGCACGGTTCAACCGGGATCGGAAAGGCATACACTTCATCTTCAGATGCATGCTCGGCTGCTTCGCATCAGGAAGGAAAAAAAAATACTTCACACACTGCTGCAAGTCGGAGCTTCAATCACCTATCGGACTTCATCCGGGCTGCTGCCTGCAGTTGTTAAAAAATGAAATAGCTGGCGTTTCGGATGGGGTGCAAGGATCACCCATTAGTACCGAGTTAATAACGACAGACGCAAGTGGGAGAAAGAGAAAGGTGACAAGGCAACCCAAAGGCGTAGGAAACAAAAGAAAGAATGATTGAACGAACGGATATACGTGCATCATCTGAAGTGGCACATTGAATGAGCAGGTGGACGGATAGCTGCTTCTTTCTACTGCGTTACCCAGCAGCCCCAGGCCCTGCTGTTGCTGCTGTTGCTGTCCACTTCTGCAAATTGACCTCAAGTACCTTTACTTCCACCTTCTCAGATTACATCCACCACTTGCCTCTACCTCAATCTAATCTTACTATTCGGGTTTCTCGATCAGAATATTTCGCTTGTTCCAACACCATCTGGATCCACGGCGGGGACGGAGATATCCGTAAAAATATCAACCTCAATTTCCTAGAAAACATCAAATAGCATGTGGGACTGTCGGACTTCCGCTGGGCATTTCTTCGTACACAGTCCTCAAATCCGCACTTTCGTCTGTCACCGCTGTCGCAAAGTATCGAACCATTACAACCCTCCACAGCCTCGTCTAGGCTCCAAGGTCCCATTCATTCCTCGACTAAACCCAGATCAGCCTAAAGCTCCCTGGAGATGTATCCTCGAGAACTGTGCATACACGCTTTGCTTTCCATGTGTTGAGCATGTCGACAGTGAACTAGCTAAGATCAGAGCATTGAAAGAAGAAGCCGATAGTTTGGGGGAGCCATACGATATCGAGGAAGCTGTTAAACAGGCTGAAGCTTGTGAGGGAGCATCAGACGAACTTCCAAAAATGCCTTGGCAGAAATCCGGGACAGTGAGGAATAGAGCCGGAAGTCTGACAAGTGAAGGTGGACTCGGTGGAGGGGTGGTAAATCCGCATGATCACAGTGTGATGGAGGTAGATACCGGTCCCATTGAGGTTGATGACGGGAGTGACGGTGAATACAACATGGACGACCTCGCATTACCAAGACTTTCTTATCGGAGTGCAACGATGGCGGCGGCCGCGTCAGTGAGGGCTCAATCAGGCTCGAGACGGAGAGTTCCGTTGATTCGGCAAGAGAGGTTATCAATGGAATCTCAAAAACCAACAAAGGCACAGAAAATAGCTACAGAAGGCGGATCTGCAATAAAGGAGCCAGTTGATCCACAGTCTGACATTGTTGCCGATAACAAAATTATAGAAGTGGATAGTGAAAGTAGCGAGGGGGATGATTCCAAGTGTGAGCTTCCAAGGATGGCATATAGAAGAGCAGATCTTGCCGCAGCCAGGTTGAATGCATCCCGCATTGCAAAACGCTCACAGGGCGGTTCATTGCGGCCAGGTGAACGAAGGTAGTTGCAAAAAGATCAGTTGCTATGAGGAAACCTTTATGAACCTAACTTGGTGTTTCTCGCATCACTTTCTTTTCTTTTCCTTCCAATATCAATCGGGAGTTATAATCGGGCTTGGTTTTTCATAAACACATTGTTTAGGGTTTCGTTTTTCGGCATTTGCATATGTAGCATTTACATAGCCATGTTACCAGGGAGTTTACTGCATGTCAGAATTGATGATATCTTGGCTTGGGGTGTTTGAACTTGAATGCATTTTAATATGATGAATTAGGCCTTAATATCGGAAAGTACATCATAATTATTATCATTTCAAGGCATATATAGAGAGAGCTAGAATAGAAAGTACTTGTAATTGGAGTTCATGAGCATCATAAAATTAAAAACATACACGGTTTTCGTTTACGTTGGATCGGGTATACACAGAAGGGATCAGACATAAATGACACATAAGAACTCGTAACACTCGTATTCGTGCCTAAAGTAGTATTGAGTATTTTAAATGAAGCCATTGTTCATCTTATAAGATGCACTTATACCTTGCATATCCATTTAGTTAGGACTGTCTATAACATACTAGTAAGATCTTGGCCCTCTAAACCCCCCTCGTTCCATAGCCTCCAGGTTTAATTATCATCGCATGAGAATCGAAACTTACATCAGTCTTTACCTGTTCTTACATAGGAAATCATACGCTGCCAGAAGTCTCATGCATCATGCAGATATCTAGACGGATAAGTATCGATTATAATTACCGCTCGAACTCGATTTTGTGTAAATTATGTATTGAACAATATCCTTAACCTAAGAATATATTGCTGATCCGGTGTTGAATAGCTCGATAGCCATGCTTCTTGGCTAACGATAACCGAGTGCTTCTCAGTGATGCACATCCGAAAAGTTTAATTCTCAATAACTTATCTGAGCCCGGGGATAACCAAATGGGCCGACGACCTTGTCATTTAACCATAGCTTTTAACCCCCGACATTAAAATGTTTAAAAACGAAGCTTAGCTCTGTCTCTAGATGTACCCATGGTGAATCTTTTAACACAATGAAAAGTACGTGCTTGTGAAAATTACTAGTTGTGGCCTAATCATCCCGAACCCTGTAAATTTAAGGTAATTTCTATTCAAACTACTTACATTATGTACTTAAAGCATTCTAGACTAAATTTGATATCGATATCAAATCACCACTGAAAGTTGCATCGCCTCCGTACCCTCACTTATTATTATTGTCTGAAAGTACCTATAAGATTTATACCACCATGGCCGATCGAGAACCCCAGCACTCTCAGCAGCAACCCTCCTCCGACTTCTTCCCACACTTTATGTGCACCATGTTTTTAATTTATCTTCTCGGCCACGGCGTTGTCTCTGTGACTCTGATCCTCTGTATCACGTCGATAGTCGTAGCCATGCTAATTCGCCCGTCACTACCACTAAACCTCATTGGCTCACCAATCGACGCTGCTGCCTCAGCTGCTGCCGCACAAATGCGTACACCAGAGGAAGTTCGAGCATATACAATTGGATACAACAAGGGGCATACTGATGGGAGTGCCCAGGCGAAGCTGGAAGCTCCTAGGGGGCATCACAGGGGGAGAAGACACGATAGAAGCAGGAGTGGGGACAGGGAGCATGGAAGTAGAAGCCCACTAGGCCACGGAATTTGTGGACCAAAACACGGACATGAAAATCATCACCATTCTGTGTATGTTGAATCGACATGATCCGCACTAAAGCAAACTGACAAATAAACAGACTTGGGGAAGCGTAATAACTTGAGAAGACTGGATTGTATTGAAAAGCCGGTGGCTATTATGAGGGGTTCACGGTTTGACGATGAAAGTTTTATAGAGATCAATACAAGTTTGTTCTCATTAATGTGTGCTCTCATTTGAAGCTTTCGATCGAGTGCGCCTTAGTGGATCCGAGAACCCTGTCTTGCATGTGGTCCGTGCGTTGCCCAACTTCAGATCCTAGGAAAAACTTCAACCTTTTCGCCGTGTAAAACCATGCTCCGCAACTACCGTTTAACGCGTCGCCCTACCGTGGGGATAGTTACATCATTCTACAACTCTCAAAATACTTGGTCTCCATTGATCAGGGCATATGCTGGAGGAAAGAGAACAACTCCTAAACGAAAACCAAGACCACAAAACCGAATTCAAATTCCCAACACTAGTGATGGCCGGAACTTCACAAGAGATCCATTGGCGCTTGCTGCCACTGTGCAGACAATGGTCAGAGAAGGAAAAGACGAGGATGCTCTTTTCATAGTACAGAAAGCAGGAACCATGCATGGCGTGAATACACTTCCCATATGGAATGCTATAATCCGCGGAATGATGGATGAGGGTCAAATTGACAAAGCACTAAAAATCTTCAATGATGTCTGTACTCTTTCTTGATATTATATTTACATTTCCTTAACTATAATTGGATCTATAGATGAAAAAGCGCGGGCGTCGGCCAGACAAGTATACATATAAAAATATTCTTATCGGTATTTCCAATTCAACTCGAATCAGGGCCCAACACCTCGAAATCGCGATGAACTTATACCAGAACATGTGTGATAGCAAAGAAACTAAACCCGAGGCATCACACTCCAACACTGTTCTACAGATTGCACGCAAAGCTGGAAGCATTGAAACAATGTGGTCCATTCTTTCCAAGATGCCAGATGGTGGCCGACACGCGGCCGACACGGCCACATACACAATCATGTTAAAGGGTATTTCAGAGCTCGGAGAAGATGAGGATATAATCCCCGACTGCAAGCGTGTATGGGCTGGCGCCTTGTCACAATGGTCAAAGGGCGTGATTGACATTGATGATGGCCTAGCGTCAACTATGATGTTTCAGCTTGTGAAGGTCTCAAAGGAGGAGCTCAGGAATATGAGTTTGATTAATAAAGAATACCAATTAGAAGCTATCAAAATCGCCGAACAGATATTCGGCCTCAAGCTTCTAGACCCCCCGACAAAACACAACCCACCTACACCCAACATCCCTCCCCCTGTGTCCGAGAGAGTACTGATTCCCCTCCTTAAAGCCGCAGAGAATATCCGTGATGTAGATCTTGCGCAGCATATATGGAAAACTTTTATTAGCCCGCCATACAACATCAAACCAGTAACTAAAACATTCCATCAATACCTCTACATCTTCCAGACAATGCACGATCCTCAGGGTGCTGTATCTGCCCTTAAAGAAAACAAGGATCTCGTTGGTCCCTACACGAGCATGACTTACTCTGTTGCTATGCGCTCTTGCTTTGGGGGAAATCGAGGGCCTCAACACTCTAGACAACAAGCAGACCTTATCTTCGACATGGCAGAAGCGTCCGACAAGAAGAATATAAATACTAAGTTCCTGCAGGCTTATCTAGACGCCGCACTGGGCTCCAGAGATCCTGGGTTCATCAAGACTGCCCTCACTCGGTTTATGGATTATTCTTCGGTAGGGTTTCGGAATTCTGAAGGATCTCAGGAGTTGGTTCATGCTGTGCATCAGTGCTTGCGAAATGAAAAGCTGGTAATTGACCCGATTCCACGCAAAGCCTTTGAGGACTGGATAGGGGCTATGAGATCAGAATATGCGGAGGCATGGGAACAGCGGACCGATTATGTAAGTAATAAGAAGGGCATGAAGCTTTCGACCTTGAGTCATCTCAAGCAACCGGTGGAGCAAGGAACCATGCCTAAAAGGAAGCTGTGGGGTGAAAAGGAACATAATCCATATGGTGATGAGAAAGAAAAAACACAAGACCATGAGAGAAGCATACATAGTGAGGGGCCGCGGAATGAAAGGAGAAGTCTATACGGCGAGGATGCGGGGCAATCAGAAGGGCGATCGAGAGAAGGGCGATCGAGAGAAGGGCGATCGAGAGAAGGGCGGCGAACTTTCGAAAAAAAATCAAGGTTTTGAATGGCCAGGACAAATAATGAAATATCAGTGTAAGATAAAACAGATGTTTCGGGCAGCAACATGGCAGATATCAACAATCATAGCTTTGTATTCATTTCATATAACTATGTAGCTATCTAGTTTTAAAAATGTAATGCTCAACCATAGTCCATCCCTCATTCCAAAATGAAAAGAGAGCAAGAAAATAAGATGGCTCCAACATCGCAGGGAGTAAGGAACCTCGCGAGTCGAAACTCAGCGGACAGTCCCGTTCTCCACTGGTCCCCAAAGGAACTTTAATATCAGCACTTCTCGGCGCAGCTGCAGTAATTGAATGTACTAGCAGCTGCAATTTGACATCCGTGCTATGTATAACAGAAGCCTCACCCTCTCAGCAAACTATAAATCGTACCTACAAATGTAATCATGTCATGGCATTATGTATTAAAAATCGATACGGTCGCTAAAAATACAGACATATACATATAACGTTACTTCGGCGTGGATTTCGCAAAGAAAAATTAGCAAATCATCTACAATTCTTCATGTACTCCATGAATAGTGTTAGCTGGCGGTGGCCGGAAGTTGCCCTTTCTTAGCTCTTGGAAGGCGATGTCGAATCTTGCTCCCATCATCCATGCACCGAAAATCTACTTGTTGTTAGTGTGTGAAATTATTAAGGTAGGGTGCAAAAACCATTAGGGCAGATATTATTGTTAGAGTTAAGACAACAGCGCCAATAAGTATCAGCATCTCTTTCCGGACAGCAGCAGATTCCTCTGGTGTTTCTCCCGTCCGCTCGATCTGTTGCTGCCGTGCAATAACGGCAGGATCCTTTGGCACGGGGAATACGCCCTCAATCCATTGCTCCACCTATATATTGTCAGCCAAGATCTATGTAATATAGTTGTAGATGGACACACCCTCCCTAAGGCGGCACTAATCCTTAGATAATTGGGATCTGAAGGAGTGTTCTTTTTGTGAATGATCTTCATGTACTTTCTGAATGTCTTGCAAACACTCCGCAAATTTCCGACCTCCATCAGCAATTCGCATGCCTCACCCTTAGGAATCTTGACATTCTTCTGAAACACATCTTTATTCCGGAAAACCAAAGCCAACGTGGCAATGGCCATCACTTGAGGAATGGCTGCAAAGTTGAATACACTTTGCTCTTTGATGCCCGCCAGGTAGAATAGACACTCGTCTGCGTGTCTCAGAGCGTCCAAACACATTTCACTGATGCAGTTCAAAGCAGCTTCTTCATTCTCCGGGAGAGCAAGGTCGGCAAATTTCTCAATATGCCTGCTCCATATCTCTCTCGGCCAAAAGCCTCGCTTGTCTTCGAGATCCTCTCGGTAATCTCTAATGATGTTGGTCTTTTGTAAGAACAATCCCATGGAGTTTGAGAGATCATCTTTCTCAAGTAGGACTGG
This sequence comes from Geopyxis carbonaria, assembly GCA_024516215.1. NCBI lineage: Eukaryota > Fungi > Ascomycota > Pezizomycetes > Pezizales > Tarzettaceae > Geopyxis > Geopyxis carbonaria. The sequence goes on along the minus strand of JAJJXG010000025.1, from coordinate 695,284 downwards.
GTTGGCCTTCTCGGCGACGACGAATAGCCTAGTCAGGCCTTCGCCGACAAGACCTGCGACATAGTGACAGTACAAATCGTAGTCCTTAATGGTGTTTACTCCATTGAGGTTGTGTGCTGTGTTGTTGGCATAGTCTGCCATTCCGTTTCCCATTTTCGTAGTGATATCCTTGATGATTACTCGATGTTCTTCGGGAATCTTTGCGAATTCGGCAATGACAACATCAAATTCAACCAGCAATTGGCGGTCTTTCTCATTCGGCCCGTTCTCGTTGAACGTCCAACCAGTCTTGTCGAGTATTGTTTCGAATGATCGAAGCAGAGGTTCTTTCTTCTCTGGGGGAATTGTCATATCATCCTCAATGGTATCCAGCCCACGCAGGATTAAATAGAAAAGAGATACAGAAATGCAAAGTTCTGGACACAGCTCTTGAATGACTGCGCTGAAAGAACGAGAAGTCATATCAAGGAAATCAAAACAACGCTTCAAAGTCGCTGTTTCCTTTTCTGGATCGCGCTCGTTCAATGGGTTGTGCCATACTTTCCTGTACGCGATGAAGACTGTTAGAAAAAAATACTTATTTCAGGGGGGAAATGTGAACAGCGACAGGTTCCAGGCATATAGGGGTTAGAAGTAAACATACCATTGCACAATTGCGCGCAGTTGGTTTGGGTGGCATGCGTAGTAGAGAATTTGGGAAGCTTTCATGGTGGAGGAGGTAGTGGAATGTGACTGTTTTTGGGAGGAGGTGGAGCGTGGAGAAGAAGGATCAATTGCGTGGAGAGAGGACGAAGTCGAAGCATAGGAGGGCATCCTGAGCAGAAAAAAAGGAGCAAGCCTGTCCCGCTGAAATTGGGTGAGAGAACGCTAAGCGATAATTGGATTGGTCCAATAGCACCCCAGTCTATCAACAACTTGCCGTTAGTAATAGGTAGTCTTTGGTGGGAAAATCCCTCGGTTTTCTGTTACGGTCGCTTGAGCTGAGCTAAATCAAAGTGTAAGAGAACTTTCTGTCTGTGAGATGGGACGATGGAAGGATGATGATCCATCGAGAGAGGGGTTGCGTAGGTACATGTATGAAGGCCTGGTGAACGAGCCACACCTGCGCCTCTGTGAACCTTTGTAGCTCCCTCCTCTTTGGGTACAAGGCACATAGAAACAGTACGTATACAAGTTCTCGGTCTACAGGAGCAGCTAATACGCGAGCTCTAGTAGGCTAAATAGAGTATTTATCAGAAATCCAGATTAAGTAAGAGTACTCATAAGTGCAACTCCCTCTTCCAAGTTGAATGTACTCCGTACAGTTTATACACGACTGCCCGGAGACTGGGCAGTCCAATATCAAATCCGCAGGAGATAGAACTCCATGATTTCCAGATATTTCACGGGATATATACGGATACCTTCAATAAACTAAGGATTTTTTTTTGAATTAGATGGAGGTTTTGGCCCTAGCTGATATATGCTGACAGTTACACCTGGCAATATCGGGTGTCATTATCGCGAGCCATAAGCTAGCTGCTCAAAAAAGTACAAGATTCATAAAGCACCCTTGGCTAGAGTTTAGTTTACGATATAACCAAGCCATTTATCCTGCCGTTAATTATAGATCCTAACCAATGGTGAATCGCGTGATCTCTATCCTAAGCTGTCTGTCAGGTATTTGTTATCGATATCATTTTTCCATGTGCAATACCCCACATAAACAGACCAATCCATTACAATTTACAAACAGTCTAATAAAAAAGATGTACTCGTACTTAATACAGTACGTATTGGGACATAAGATATCTGACCTCTTGGGATCAATGCTATAACATCTTCTAAAATTTGGGGATTAATCAGAGAGCAAATTTATTTCTTTGGTTCAAAATAATCATTGTGGGGCGTTGAGGTTTGTTTAAGGAGGGTTTCCGCAAAGTCAGAACTTTACGTTGAGGAATAGTAGGGATGCTTTCTACATTGTTATTTCGGGTTTTAGACAGAATGACCCCGTTTTTAGCCAAAATTGATAGGATGACCCTATTTATTGAATAATAGACAGAATGACCCTGTTTATTGAATAATTGACAGAATGACCCTATTTATTGAAGAATTGACACAATGACCCTGACAAAAAATCTCTCCGGGCGCAGATGAGGCCTGCCGCGCCTGGAAGTACATTCAACTTGTGCCCTAAATGTACTCTTCCTTATAATATGATTTTGCAGAGTCCAGACCTACTTAAGGCGCCTATTCTATGCCCCTCTTGTTGAGATACAGCTACCCATGAGAAATCTCCGGCCCAATGATAGAACTACTAAGATGGCGCCGGTGCCCTATGCCTCATCAAGACCTAAATAATTGCTACTCGCCGATTTCACCTGGTAGTGCAAATTTGGGGGCCAGCCGTGTCGCAGATGCTTGGACTCTCTGAGCGCCGTCGCGGCACATAACTAGAATTATATGGCCGGTGAGATCATTTCTAGGAGCGGGTGGTTGAACAGAATAATTGCCCTAGGCGGGCGGCCGAAATATGATATCTGCTGGTAGGAATTGGTATGAGCGGACCGGTGGGCGCATAACGGGGTCATTGTATCAATTGTTCAGTAAACGAAGTCATTCTGTCAATTATTCAATAAATAGGGCCATCCTATCAATTATTCAATAAACAGGGTCATCCTATCAATTTTGGTTAAAAACGGGGTCATTCTGTCTAAAACCCGTTGTTATTTTAACCAGCAAGTAGGCCAGCTTTTCTGCCGCTATTGGCCGAGGCTTTAATTAGTCATCCCAAATGCTTTTTCCTGTAATCTACAATCTATTTTGGTTCGTTGGTTCAAACCGCATAGTTCATGGCCATGTCAGAAAAGACTTTTGTGATCCATTTCGAAAATAAAGGCTTTTCAAATCGTTTCTGATTCGAAAACCCCATGAAATTAGGCCGACAAAAGATCGATAATTGACAGAGTAGTATAGTATACCACCTGCCGATATAAAAAACGACAGTGTGCATACAAAAACTTAGACATATAATCGAGTTGTTTTAGTAAAAATACCTTTGTTTTTAGTGGTAACTTGGATAGCAGCAGAGTACTTGTGCTGTTGAGACTCATTGAAGAGAATTGCATGTGGATATAATTCTAGAATGGAGAACTCCCTAAGACTAGTTGAAAAATAAATATTGGAATAATTGCAATAATCGTGATACCTAATCAGTTACGTACCCCGGTACCTCTCGCAGAATGTTCTCATAAATATCATATCAGTTATTGACCCCATCCTTCAATATCAAACTCAGTCACCACATCTCTCTCGTTGCCCTCAATGGGACACGATTGCTCGTCAAAGAGCCTCCGCTCAACATACTTCAAATGTCCTGCCTTGTTGACTAAAATGACAGTCTGTGTCTGTGTTCCATAGACTCGTGGAGAGCTCCTCCATCGCTCCAACTCCTCTTCTGGTGTAAGGGGCGAATCAGAACGCACAGGCGTTGTGCAGAGATGAACCACTTTACCCGCTGCGTTCGTGCCATCAATCATTGTGTCTCGAGCACTCAAACGATGTGTTGTAACAAAATCTTCCCCAGCGAGCTTCTTTGGTACAGTCTTGGTTTCCTGGTGGCGCTCTATAGCTGCGTCAAAAGGCGGAATAAATATTGAATGAGGAAGAGCATTTAGTTCCTTTTCGTATGAGTCCTCCTTTTGAATTTTAGGCAAAGTATCATGGCTTAATATTCCGAAGCATTTTTCCAACAGTTCTTCATCGGATATTGATTTATTAGCAGCTTCTTTCAGCATTTCTGAAAGAAGTTGCTCTCCCAATTTCACCTTTGGCCATGGATCATCGAAAAGTGAATTGCTCAGTCCATGGGTTTCTCCTTTTTTGCCTGCTACCCAGTGGGCGGCAGACTCGACGCCCTCATCTCTGTCCACAGTTCGGTTTGATATCACAGCCAACTCTTCGAGATTTTCACCATTCGGACGAAGAGTGCCACAAAGAAGAGAAAATCCGCCTACACCTTTCATTTCGCCTGTGGTGAGTACCTTATGTATCCAATCTTTTGTGGGTGTTGATACTGGTTCGGGCGATGTGAGAAAGCTTGTTACCATTGCACCTCGAGACTTCTCTCCGATGGCTAGAGCCGATGAAGGTTCACGGAAGTTCGTAAGAAATGCAACGCGGCCATTGCGACTGACTCCTAGCCAAGTACCTTTGTGAAAGCTGTTAGCACCCATGTAAGACAATGATTTATCTCCTCAACTGAACTGGATAAAATCTTACCTTTTTCAGGCCGAGCCAAATCTCGCCCCGAGTAGACATTTGAGTTCGGAGCTTCCCAAAAGGCTGCACGCTGGGTTGCACGGTGGAGGAATTCCTACAGAAAAATGAGGTGGTTAGCTGATGCGAGAGAGGTAGCTGCTGCTGCCAAGAGGTAGACACACATCTCTATTTGATAGGATGATGATAGGATATTCCGGATGGGCAGTTGAGAATAGAAGTATACACATCTTCGGTGATTCGTTTATCTGGTTGTTTCTGATATCGATTGATTACTCGTGTGCTGAACTGTAATATTTGCGTGCTTGACGGTTGGATTCTAGAGCAGTCGAAAATACCTTGCGTACAGTGCGATAAATAGTACGCTGCCAACGCAGCAGGTACAGTCACATACACTGGTTCCGAGGTACATATCCTGCTGTGCCCGCCCGGCTATGGATTTTTTGCATTGTGCATCTGCTGACTGTCTGCTGTTCGCGCTGATTTTGGTGGGGGGCGGCGGCGGATTCCATGTGGCCAATGTATGTTGCATAGCTGATCGATCATAGAGACGAGAAAGATTCCCGACGCCGCCGTTTGTTCGGTTCACCGTTCTTCGCCACAACAAAAACACCGGGGCACGGGCCGGTCAGGGCGCTCACAACTCCAGCTCCTCTGGTTAGGATCGGCCAGAAATCAAGTGCTATTCTAACCGTCAGATATACCAACATTTTTATACCTCCACAAGTTGATTCGCTATGTTTGGCGAATAAAACTGAGTGGGATAATCTATGCAGAGAAAGAAAATAAAATACCGCCCTGGAAGCGGGGAAACATGAACGGACAGCGTTGTTTGGCCCACGTCACGGGGGACCTCTGGCTGAGGGGGTATTTTCTCGATGCGCACACAGCGACGAGCAAAAGGGAGGACAAAAACTGACGACAACGACTGTGTCTGGCAGCAACGTGGAGGGCAGCATGCAGACGTGCCCCTCCTCTCCCCTCCTTCACACGAGCCCCACCCAATCATCTCCGCCGTACCTCTAACGTCTCTCCGCTTTTAACTGTTCTTTTTATCCCTCGAATTTCCCCTCTCTAGTATCCTCTATCCATCCGCCAGAATCGTCAATTTAGTGCTGTGTTTGCGTTGTTCTCTGTCCAGAGTAACGTTTATCACGTCAAACTACTCAAGCTTAAGCTCTTGTCGAAGCTCCCCTGGTTGACATCACCACTCCCCACGTCACCCTATCCTACGAGTTTACCTACTCAGAAACCACACCTTTTCCACTACCTCCATCATGTTTGATCTATTGGCCAAACTTATCTGGTAAGGAGAGCTTGAGGCTACAGCCAGGTTGACAGGCGCGCTCGGGAAGAGCTGGCTGACCAAGCTGTCTTAGCTCGATCGCAACCTTTGTGTTTCCGGTCTTCGCGTCCTACAAAGCTCTAAAAGCAAACGATCCCGCACAACTGACCCCATGGCTAATGTACTGGGTTGTCGTCGCATGTGTACTCGTAGTTGAGTCGTGGGTAGGCTGGGTTGTATCTTGGTACGAGGTTGCATCTCCAACCTATGATGATGTAGAGCTTACACGTGCGTGCGACCGATAGGTTTCCATTCTACCAAATCATCCGTGCGGGCTTCATGCTCTACCTCGTACTTCCACAAACCCAGGGCGCGACAAATCTATATATTGAATACGTCCACCCGACGCTCACAAAGCACGAACAAGAGATCGAAGAGTTCATAGAACGGACACATGAGCAGGCGAAGGCAGTAGGAATACTATACATACGCCGGTTAATAGATATAGCGAGAGAAGCGCTATTTGGCTCTCTTCCGGGAGCCCAGGCAATGGCTGCCGAAGAGCCATCCACCCCCCTACCAAAGGGACCATCGGACTATGCGGCGGCATTGTTTTCACGGTGGCGCGTGCCTCCCCTTACGCCTTATGCGCCACAATTGGCGACTGATTTTTATTCATTCTTGTCTACGGCTCTTCAGGAGCAACAGCCTGGAGTACCTAATGCTTCGGCAAGCAACCTTATCCCTTCGAATATAACCGGGAAAACGGAGAAGGCTCGCTTTATTGAGCTGCAGAAACAGAGGCTACAAACAGTGATGTCAGCCCTGGAGAAAGAGTCTCAGTCTATTCAATCCCAGGCAGAGACAAGTGTAGCCGGTAGTGTTGACGTAGCTGCCAATGATGATAGATCTGGTGGACTGTTTAAGAGCCCGAGTCAAGGAAACTTTTCAAACCACGGCGGTGATTTTGATCACGTTTCTATGGACGAGGCTACGGCCGCCGCTGCTCAAAAGGGCGGATCCGCCGGGTGGTGGGGCTGGGGAGGTAAACCAGCAGAGGGTGGTGCTGCCAAACCTCATGTCGAGTAGTTAGATCATGCAAAATTTCGATTATAAGTTTGAGTCTTTGTAATTACTCATTGGACTATACGACTTTGGGCTTGTGTATGATTGGGTGGACCGGGGGTTCGAAGTAGATAAGTGTAGAGAAACCAAAGTGTTTGTTTGATCTTTAAGTCTTCTATTTTTTCTGCTCTATAGTATTGTACTAGACATGTGTACACACATCAACATAACTTCTAGAAGCGATCTCGGAGGAAATAAATAGCTAAACCTTGCCTTGATATACAAAACCCTGCATAAATCTGTGCCAACAGCCGAAACCGGATCGGCGGGGATCGGCTTATGCAGTTCTAATATTGAAATGCAGGGCGACAACACGATCCTGGGCCGTCATTGGTTGCACATTATATTTGCGCGTGACTTGTGCCTTTGCCCCGGAGAAGCTGTGCTCGTGTGCACAACAGCTGATGTTTTTTGTGACAAATAATATAGTCTGATGATGTAGGATCACATACCGTAAGATTACAATCTAGAATCAAGTAGAGTAAATACTAGCACTCTTGGAAACACTTTCAACTAATAAACTCGCTGCTTCAAGATATTTGTCTGTCGCATTAGAAACCACTCGCCGGAAGAACTAGGTCCAAGGTTCGAGACAGTGTTTATTGTGGAGACTGAGGACTTTAAAGTGTTTAACTTAGAAGGCTATTTGTAGAGTTAAAGTTACTTAGTGATTAGATAGATGTTTATCTGCTTACGCTAAGGTTTACCAAGGCAAATATATCGATTGCTATATATCTCCTTATCGAAGGGCCCGCGCCGCTGGAAAAAGCACCTACCGGATGAACTCTTTAATATGTGGCGCTACTTATACATGTGCCATTTATAATACCACTAGATATATAGAACAGGATAGTTCGAGCAGATCGATAAATGTCTGTTGCCCTGAGTACTTAAATCTTGTCTTCCAACTGCAGTATTTCTGAACATGTTCTTCAATATAGAAGAGTCTGTGAGCATGAACTGTGCCGATAACAGACCGACAGCCACTTCCGCTAGAACGCTGCAGAAGTGATTTATGCACACAAGATGCATAGTTGATAGAATTAAGCTCACATAAGTAAGTACAGCTTGAGTACAGATCGAATAGACACCTATATGCACGGTATTATAAGGTCTTTTGTAGTTTTGGAAACAGTCTTTGTTATCACTCTAAATCGGTTGATCTATAGTTTGTGACCGTTTTGATAACTTTTAGCGCACTAACTTTAAGCATACAATGACTGCAACCGCATAATTGAGTGCGCTGTATATATACAAAAGGATTTGATGAAGGAACTTGCGTGTTATCATTGTTAGTTACATGTAGTCGAAGAGCTTACTATTTTGTTTAGCTCGTCGTGTACACCTACATAGACAGGAGTTACTTCTAGATACTACCACAGTGATCGAAAATACGTTCGTGTAGGAGCAGGAGAATGAATGTTAAGCCTTGTGATCGATTTCCTGGAATCACTCGTGTGACAAAGCACTGGTGCAAGTAGCACTGTACGCACCTGCTGGAACCGTCACTCCAGCCTCCAGCCCACCCAACTCGAGACTGACGTCAGTATACATGAAATAGAAACGCACTCGTGGAATTTTTGAGCCTTCAGTAGGCTGACGGTACATGTGGGTGTTGAGTCTTATAAAAACTACAATTTAGACAGCCTACTGGACCGTGCGCGGATTTTTGGTGTTGAGCGGGGGCTCTGACCCGGCAGAGTGGGGGTTTCAGGGCACAGCGGCTCGGGAGTAAGCGAGATCTACAGCACAGAACAGTCACGGAATTTTCCGCTATCGATAAACAATTAGTGGCAACCCAGCGCCTGTGATAATCAAATTCAAAGTTTCTACTTTACAGCCAAAAATCTGTGAAACGAATTTCCTATTACTCTGTTTGCTCATCCGGTTGCGGTGTGACTACTAAAAACAAGATTTTGAGCTAGTGCCCCGCTACAGCCAAACACAAAGTTACCTTTGAATTGAACATCATTCTCAGTATACATCACAGGCAACGAAGCCCTTATATACTCAGCCTCATAGCGCCTGTCACCTTTAATCTACTAAGAAACTACACACCAGTGCAGTTACCGACCCTTTTTGAGAACCCACACAACTTGCGATAATTTACACACACACATCCACAAACATGTTTGTATTCCACACAAAGACATCTCGCATCGCAACTGCTGATGAGACATTACAGCACAACATGAACTGGATAAATACCATAGCACATCTACCAAGAGACTCAGCTTGGAACAAGGGGCCTAAAGAGACATTCAAATCCCAGAACCGTCTCTTGATCCTCGCTATGATCAGCTTCTTCCTCACCCACCACAAGGCGCACCTACACTCTTCTTACATCAAGGCATTAACCATGGTGGTTTCAGAGAACACAGACTCCAAGGACACAGTCGCACAAGAATGGTCTACCGAGACAAATATTTTATTTCTCAAGGCGATTGCGATGCTTGTTTGTCCCACTTTGGATTCTGCAGGCACTCAGAAACCCCAAGGCCTCTGCTTGACTCAACACCCCGACGAGTCCCATGCGATTCCGTCGGATATCAGCAAGCAGATGCGGTATGTTCTGCAGTGTCTCTCACTCTTCCATGCCCACCAAACACAGCTCTTCTGGTCCTTTCAACATATTCCCGCAGGAATATCACCAGAAAGCAATGGGATGGAGCAGACACCCACCAAGGCCCCCCAACTCACTCCCAAGGCGATCCCCATGCCCCCCATCCCTACAATCGTTATTACCGAATGCGAACCAAACGACTGGGAGATCCTCTGCGACTTGTCAATGGTAGATCACCGCAATCCTGGGGTGGGGAATCGATTGAACGTATCGTGGGGCCCACGGAACTTCAAGCACAGCTGGCAGTTCCACTGGATGGAACGTCAGGATGCGCGCATACGCCATTCACAACGGGAGGAGCTGCTCGCGGCGGGGAGGGCTGAGGAGGCGGCGCAAATCGGCGACGATAGGCACTGGAAGGAAACAGAGCCTAAAAAGTACTTTTGGGATATGGACCCAAACGAGGCCAGGGTCGGGGAGGAAGAGGAGGACGAGTGGGATGAGTACAGCTCGGCTCGTAATGCCAACACCGACGAGGCCCACAGCATCGAGAACTATGGTTCGGTCTGCGGAAACCAAGGTGGTAGCAGCGATGCTACCACTCTGGATGACCGCGAGGCCAACCAGAAGTTGAAGGACCTCCTGGCGGAGATTGACTGGGACGACGACGAGTAGTTAGCCCAGACGTTGGATCAAGAAAGGGAATGGAATACACCTTGGAGTTGAGGAATCTGTTTGATCTTTGGGATGGGGCGTTTTTTATCCTTTGCATATGTTTTAGCGTTTAGATAATACCCTTTGCTTATTTCTATTGTAGAGAGTAGAGAGAGGAAGGAGTGGCTGGCACGATTGTTGAAATGTGGATAGAAGATGAAACGCAGTAATAGAAGTCCGTTGGAAGGTTGACTACATGAATCTAGGATGAATTAATAAGACTTGTATCGTTCTCCTGTGACACTTGATACCTCTGTTACCCTCAGCCTGCTGTCATGAAGACTCACTCGAGCTCGTCGAAATGCGTTTGAGTTGTGGAACATGCCGAAGAGGGAGCGATAAGGATCGGCAATCTGCTGCGGGAAACTTTGAAAACAACAGTTTGCTCTACCATTGCCAGAATGATGCCTGCCTTCTCATAAATACGCTTTCGGTACGACAAAATCACACTGTGAACTGCCCCTCCTCCTTCTACTTCGCCGGCCTGCCACGTACGCAAGGGGGGGTGCTGCTCGAGCAGTTGTGTGGCGTTGCTGCTCGCATGCAGCGCAGTTTGACGACGCTCGCTCCCCCACCACCATCACCCAGGTTTCTGCTTGTTCTTATCGAGGGGAGTTGCAGCCCAGCAGCAGCGGCGGCCTGAACACGACATCCTCTCGCTCCCCCTCCTCCCCAGCTCTGTCCTGCCTCTCGTTTCTTCGTGACATTGCCCTCTACGCGAGAATCGAGATGATGCCTGCCACGCCCCCGCCCGCGTTCTGGCGGAACCTGCCACCGCTGCCGACTGCTATAACAACGCCAACGCCAACGCCCACAGCAACAGCAACAGTGCGAGCGACCTCGACGCCTGCGACCCCCGCCCCACCGCCGCCGTCCGGCGCCGCGCCGTTCTCGACCTCCTGCCCCGCGCGCCTCGAGCAGTCCCACTTCGCCACCAAGCTCCCGCTGCTCCGCTTCCCGAACGAGCTCCTCCTCCTAATCGCCGAAGACCTCTCCACACCCGACCTCAACGCGTTCTCGCAATGCTCGGCGCGGCTGTACTCCCTCCTCACGCCGTCGCTGCACACCCGCGGGCTCATGGTGCTGCCCTGCGACGGCGAGTCGGTGCTGCACTGGGCGGCGGCCAAGGGCTACCAGAGCCTAGTCGAGCGCCTGCTCGACGGCGGCGCCGACATCGAGCTGCCGACGCACTACTACAAGCAAACCCCGCTGTTCCACGCCGTGCAGGCCGACCGCGTCGACATCGTGCGCTGCCTGCTCGCGCGCGGCGCCGACATCAACCGCCGCGACTGCCAGGCCGACACGGTGCTGCGGACGGCGCTGTCGAATGCCCACGCTCCCCTCGTGGCGCTGCTGCTGGAGGCTGGCGCAGACGTTAGCGCCCGGAATAAGTTCGGCGAGACGCCGCTGCACCTCGCGCCGTTCAAAGTCGCGCCGGTGGTGCGGCTGCTGCTGGAGGCGGGCGCGGACGTCGCCGCGCGCGACGGGTCGGGCCACGCGCCGCTGCACCTTGCCGCGCAGTACGGCACGGCCGAGGTCGTCGCGCTGCTGCTCGCCCACGCCGCCGCCGTCGACGAGAAGGACAGCTACGGGCTGACGCCGCTGCACCGCGCGGTGCGCAACGCCGACGACGCGGTGATGAAGCTGCTCGTCGCGGTGTCCGCCGACGTCAACATCCTCGACGACGAGGGCGCCACGCCGCTGCACACCGCCGCTGACGCCAAGAGCGCGCCGAAGGTGCTGTACCTGCTTGCGCACGGCGCCGACGCGCGGGTCCGCGACGCGGCTGCGCAGACCGCGCTGCACCGCGCGACGGCTACGACCATCGGTCGCCGCCGCATGAAGGAGACGCTGCTGGGCCAGCAGCCGATCGTGACCGCGCTGCTGGACGCCGGCGTCGACGTCAACATGCAGGACGCGCGCGGGCGCTCCGCGATCCACTACGCCGCGCAGCTCGAGTGCGCCGGTGTGCTGAACGTGCTGCTCGCGCGCGGCGCACACGCGGGGATGCGAGACCGCCATGAACGCACAGCGCTGCACTACGCGGCCTGGCACGGCAACGAAGTCCTCGCCGCGATCCTGCTCGCGCGCGACGACGTCACCATCACCGAGACCAACCTGCGCGGCAAGTCGGCACTGCACTACGCCGCGCTGTCCGCCACCCGCTGGTCCGAGAGCTCGGAGGCGCTGACCCGCCTCCTGCTGGCGCGCGGGTTCGATGTCGACCACCAGGACGCGAGCGGCAAGACGCCGCTGTACTACGCGCTGACGGAGGGGAACACGCAGGTTGCGCTGGCGCTGCTGGACGCGGGGTGCGATCTGAGCATCACCACGACAGACGCGCTGACGCCGCTGCACGCCGCCGCGAAGAGCCGCTACGCCGCCCCCCTGCTGCCCACGCTGCTGGCGCTCGGCGCGGCCCGCGACGCGAGGGATCGGGACGGCAAGACGCCGCTGTTCCATGCGCTGTGGTTCGACAGCCTCGACGCGGCGGGCGCGCTGCTGGCCGCCGGGGCCGACGCGTCCATCGCCGCCGCGGATGGGACGACGCCGTTGCATCTCGCGGCGCGGAAGGGACTGCCGCACTTGCTACCGCGGCTGCTCGCGCTCGGTGCGGTTGTGGATGCGAGGGACGCGGCCGGGGAGACCCCGTTGCTCGCGGGGCTTGCCGGGGCGCTGCAGGACCGGTGGACGGTTGTCGAGGCGCTGCTGAACGCGGGGGCGGACGCGGCGGCGAGTGATGCGGTTGGGCAGACGGCGCTGCATATCCTTGCTACGAGGCCGGGGGTTGGATTCGTGGCGGGGACGGACGCGGTGAGGCGGGGCGTGGAGATGCTGGTACGCCATGGTGCGAGTTTTGAGGCGAGGGATGCGGCGGGACGGACCCCTGCGGCTGTGGCGGCGGGGCTGGCGAGGGGGGAAATAGTGGGGTTGTTTGAAGACGTTGCGGCGAGTGGGGGGGTCGTGAGCGATGAGGAGGGGGAGGGGGAGGGGGAGACGGGCAAGGGGGAGTGGTAGGGCGTCTTTTGGGATGTTTTTGGGTGCATTTTTTGGCGATGGATGGGCATGTTTTTGCGGGTGTTTTTGTTTTTTGTGCTGGAATTCGGGTTTTTATGATGTGATACTCCATGAATGCTACATATGACTGCTTAGAGGTTTATTTTAGGGGGGTATTGATTTGCGTGCTGCGTGCATGGGGATTGTAGATGCGGTGGATTGGGGGAGAGGGTGATGGGGTTCGCAAAATTATACTACGGGATGGAGCAGTTTGCTTGGAAGCACGAGTAGGAGTATATGCATCAAAAAGATGGGGTCTGTTTTGCACTGCGTGCTTACTGGGCTTGTCATGAGTGAAGGAAATAAACTTTTGCTGCAATACAAGATTGGTTCTACAAACTTCACAATTCCCGACTGTGGGCAAAATACACTGTTTAGCAGGGTATTTACATCGCCCAATACCCCAAGCTACAGTCAATCCTGAATAGCATTACAAACGACTGCTGGCCGCCCGCACCCTCAGTCACCAGTCTGAGTTCAACCCCCTAGTTTCCGACTCCGAGCCTGCTCCCTCTCTGCAACTTACACCACACGATTACATACATCCGTACTTCACTAGATCCTCTGGCGTCTAACACATCAATCGTCTTAGTGAATGGATTCCTTTGCTTCCATCTCCCACTCCAGCAACGGACAGCAGCTCACATTGCGTCAGGATCGAGTTCATTTTGCTGATGAGCTTCATCTTTTCACTTACACCTTTCATGAACTGCTGATACACTGATGGCTGCTTCCACATGCTGCTTCTCGAGTCTTCGTAAGTGGCTGCTGTCACGAGCTGCTTCATCTCTTCTTCACTGGGAGCGCTTACGAGCTGCTTTACCTCTACACATAGCTACTTCATCTCTTCGCGGAGCACTTACGAGCTGCCTTAATTTACTACTTTATCAATGACAGCACTTACGACGCTGCCACTTTATTATCTCTTGAATCTCACAGTAACATGAGTGTCCAAGGTTACTACTCACTAGTACACAAAATATGAGTGCTATTCTATTAACCCAAACACAAGGGTCACTGTGGCTATTCTATTTCTAAATAACTTACATCACACGATTACATACATCCGTGCCTCACCAGACCCTCTGGCGTCTAGCAACGATCACTGCACAGGCGCCAAAACCTCGTCTGGCACCCCGCGCGCGTGGCAGTGGGACAGACCACGAGTTATAATCGATGCCGCCACTGCTGCCCTACCCTGATCTAGGTTCTCCTCTATTCCAGGACAGTCAAAGTCAGACCAGAGTTTCACCCCTCGTCTCTATTACCACAACGGCCCAAGCCATCCCTCACCGGTCGATCTACCCAACCCAGCTCCGCCACACAGAGCTACGCACGCGCTACGCCCTACGCACGCGCGCGTCTATCTCAACATGGATATAAACACTTTTGATTCAAGTTACAGGACAACGCAAAGCCACAATCGTTACAGGACCGTCGTATACTGGTCCCCGCAGAAACACAGCGCAAAACATGAACAGAGCAGAAACAACATCAACAGCACACACACACACACAAGCCTGTGCACACCTCGGCGCACACTGGCCATACACACACACAGCACACACACACACACACACACGATTTACCAGAACCCCTCCTCTTCCCAATCCTCTTCCACACTCTTGCAATCCCCCCCCGGCCCTCTCCCCGGCCCGTCCCCGCTACAACATCCCCGCCCCGCCATCCCGAATATCTGAGCAACCCGTCCGTGCGAAGCCCGCCAAGCCACCAACGCCCTCCCTGGCCCGCGCGCGCCCCGGCGTCAACCACTACCGCAATCCCTGCGCTCTCGCCGCTCGCGCCAGCCGTCTCCCAACCTGTCCGAGCTACCAGCAGGAAGCAGGTTGAGCCCCCCCGGCCCGGCGAATCCGGGACGGCGGGCGCGGTGGCAGCGAGGGCACAGGGGACAAGCAGAAGCGTGGCTGAGGAGGCCGGGTGCAAGCACACGGCGCGCGTGGGTAGCAGAGAGGTGCGTTGCTGGCTTGGTGGGCTTCGGAGGGAGGGGTTGACGAGGTGTCGGGAATGGCGGTTTCCGTGGCGCCTTGCGTAAGGCGCCCGCCCTCCTTGGTTCGATGATCAGCGGCGAAAAAACTAGTGATTCTGTGAGATCGAAAGAAAAAAGAAGTTTGGGCACCGGCAGCAGCAGCAGCCGTGGAAAGGAAGAGAAAAAAACGGATTAGTAGGCGCCTTGAAGGGGCCGGACGGAAATGGCAAGAGTGTGGAAGAAGATTGGAAAGTGGAAGAATTCTAATAGAAATATAAGGTTGTTTTAACAGGAGTATCTCTTTGTAAAAAGCAAAAACATGTAAGGAAAAAAAACAGAACATCACTCGTAAATGCATAAAAGGGGCGAGGACATCATCGTCCACTCCCCGAAATTGTAAGGAAAGAGGGGAAAAAGGTAGTAGAGGGGGGGGGGGGAGGTGGGGGGGGTAAAATGGTGTTTTGCTTAGCTTCGACAACGTTTGAAGATTTCGGGCTGGCCTTGAAGTGAGCAAAACAGCTTCCCAGTCCAGCCCAAAATCTTCGTGCATCGTTGTCGCAAGCTACCAATCTACCCACTCAACGATCCACAGTAGATCATGCTGAGGGGTGTTGCCGGGGTCACATCCCGCCGGCCTCAATCATCTCGCCGTTCTCGGCCGCCGCCGTCGGCTCGTCGTGCATCTTCTCCTTCGCCTTCTGCTTCTTCTGCGCCAGCTGCGTCTCCGCCTCCCTGGTGGCCACGTACTCGCGCAGCATCGCCATCACGCCGTTCGCGTGGATGCGCGGCGTCATCTCCAGCGCCACCTTGGCCTGGCGCGCAAAGTCGTGGCGGCTCGCCAGCAGCAGCGCGACTACCTCCGCGTGGCCGTTGTCGACCGCGAACACCAGCGGCCGCGCGAGGTCGATGTCGACCTTGACGTCGAGCAGCAGCCGCACGACGTCGACGTGCCCGCGCTCCACCGAGATGCGCAGCGCGTGGTCGAAGCGCCGCGAGACGGCCGCGCCGCCCTTGGCCAGCAGGATGGAGACGACGCCGGCGCGCCCCGCCACCGCCGCCGAGAAGAGCGCGTCTGCGGTGCCCTCGGTGGCGCCGTGCTCGAGCAGGACTTCGACGACGGAGGCGTGGCCGGCGTTGGCGGCGCCGCAGATGGCGGCGAGACCGGTGCCGTCTTCGGCGTCGACGTTGACGCCGTGCTTGAGCAGCAGGCGCACGGTGCCGTGGTGCCCGCGGAAGGCGGCGTAGTGCAGCGGCGTGAGTTGTGCGAGATCTGGCAGGTCGCCGTTCATGCGCCCCTTGCCCATCAGCACCGACACGACCGGCTCGAAGCCCTTGACGGCCGCGCAGTGCAGCGCCGTCCAGCCCTCGCTGTCCTTCAGCTCCGTCTTTGCGCCGTAGTCGATGAGCAGTGCGGCCTCCTCCTGGCGGCCACGTGAGGCGGCGTAGTAGAGCGGCGTGGCGCCGTCGGTGTTCTGGCAGTTGACGTCGCAGCCGGCGGCGGCGAGTAGCTGGACTACGCTCTTGTGGCCGCCCGCAGCCGCGAAGTGCAGCGGTGCGCAGCCCGCGGCGCCGATGATGTCGGTGTTTGCCTTGTGTTGCAGGAGGATGCTGACCATCTGGTGGTCGCCCGTCAGTGCCGCGTGGTGGAGGGCGGCCATGCCCTGGGAGTTGTCCTGGACGTTGGGATCGGCCCCGTTGTCGAGTAGGATGCGCGCCAGCCGGTGGAAGTTCCGGAGCACTGCGCCGATCAGGACCGTGTCGTTGGTGGGCGAGCGGATGGATGTGACTAGCGCCGAGAAATGGCGCGATACCTGCGGGGACGTTTGCAGGAACGATGCCGTGTCTTCAACGGGCATCATCGTGGCGATCATCAGGAATATCTCGGGTGGCAGTGATAGGACGTGCATGGCGGCTGGTGTGGATTTGGATTTGGATGATGAGGAGGATGTTAATGAGGAGGAAGAAGACGAGGAGGAGGAGGGAGTTGGTTTTGTGGACACTCCTGCGGCGGGGACTGGACCGGAGGAGTGGCACATGTTTATGGCGCGCTGCGATAGAGCTGTCGAGGATCCGGGCCCAGGGGCTGCGGCGATGTCCTGAATAATCATCGTGTTGGATCTCTGCGACAGTCAGTTAGTACGTGCCAACTTGGTAGCTCAGGGGCGGAACCGCCGCAATGCATAACATACTCTTAGGTCTACCGCTGCGCGCTGAATCCAAGTGCCCTTTAGCGACGAGGCCGGGGGTTCCTTCTCGTCTCGCAGCAGAGCAAAGCTAGAAGTCTACCGACTCTGGCTGTATATCACAGAGATACCTGTTCATGCAGCGAAACGACACGGAAACCCGGGCCCGGTCGTTCAAGGGCACTCGCGCGTGGTATCGTAGACACCGAGGGGGGGGGGGGGAGAGACTGTGGGTGGGTTGGTTGGTGGTTGTGGAGGAGATGGTAGCTGGAGGGGAAAGGGAGTCGACGAGCCGCCACTCAACACTTATTGCCCAACGACACCCCCGGGAGAACGATTATCCATCGACCACCCGCACTGTGGGCCAGTCCGACTAGCCTGCGGGATTCACGATCGACAGCTCATCCGCCCAGCACAGTCCCGGTGTCGACATCTCGCAGCGATCCAATTTTATTGCCGATATATACAGCCCGTCACCGTCACCCTCCCATCACGATGGCCATGCGGCTGCTGGGCCTCGGCGCCCTGTACGAAGACACGGTGCTAACACTCCCCCACTTCCCAGCCGAAGACTCCAAGCTGCGAGCTACGGCCAGGACCACGCGACTCGGCGGAAATATCCTCAACACGTTCGGCGTGCTCTCGTCGTCACCACCGTCGACGCCAGGGGCTGCTCCACCGTTCGCCCTCCGTTTCTGTGCAGCAGTAGGCAACCAGCCCTCATGCGCGTAAGTAGGCCACCACGCCCCCCCCCCTGTCTGCGCCACACGTGTCACACGGCTCCCTTATTAAAGCAACATCTGAAACGCAGCTGGATCGCCTCGGAGCTGCAGCGCCGCGCCATCGCACCCGCGCTCGTCTACCGCGCCGCCGTCACGGGCCCCGCAACCGCGCTCGTGCTCTGCGCCGCCGACACCGGCACCCGCACCGTCGTGTCGCACGCAAACGCGCTTGACGACCCGACGGCGGCCGAACTGTACCATGCCGCGACCGCCGCCCACGTCGCCCCGTGGTGGCCGGGCTGGATCCACGTCGAGGGCCGCAACTGCGAGCCCGTCGCGCAGCTGCTGGAGCGCGTCGCCGACCGGGCCGGCGGCTACCCCTGCCGCATCAGCGTCGATTTCGAGCGCCCGCGGCCGGGGCTGTGGGAGCTGATGCCGCGCGCGGACGTGCTATTCGTGTCGCAGACGTGGGCGCGGTATGTGGCGGTGGCGGAGGCGGCGGGCGGGGCCGACTTGGTGCAGCGCGTGGTCGCCGTGGTGGGGCTCGCGATGCGGCAGCGCGCCGTGTGCTACGTCACGCTGGGCGGCGCGGGGTGCTATTGCTTTTCGCGTGTCCCGGCCGAGGGGACTACGCCGGCGGACGCTGGGTTCTGGCTGGCGAGGGTGCCGGCTGTGGCGCTGGCGCCCGGGGCGGCGGTGGAGACCGTGGGTGCCGGCGACACGTTCATTGCCGGCGTGCTGTGGGCGCTGGTGGCGGGGTATGATTGGGTGGCGGCGGCGCGGCTGGCGACCGAGCTGGCGGCGGCGAAGTGCGCCACGGTGGGGTTCGAGGGGCTGTGGGAGGCGCCGCGGGTTGTGCGGTGGCTGGCTGAGAATCGGCCGGCGGGAAACGCTGCGGACTGGGGGGTGGTTTCGGGGATGCGGTAGATTGGTAGAGGCACTGATGGTCGATGTTCAGAATAGAGTTCTCGACGTGTGAAGTTTGCAGTAAATCGGTCGCGGCAGATACTATGCCCAGAATGAGCTCGATAAATAATTGATGCCCAGAACGACCCTGTACGAGTGCTCTACTGGCCACCCTATCACTAAACAATGGCCGCCCTATTGCTGTGCTATCACTAATACATGTCCGCCGGCGGTGCAGGGCACCTTCAATTCACCAGCACCCACCTGTGCTGTAATCCGTAGATCGACGTGTGCCCCATGCGGGTCATTTTGGGCATTCATTATTTATTGCGGTCAATCTGGGCATGTATAATATAACCCGCACTAAATAATATACCCAAGTTGCACTTGCGCGGCTGCGTTTCAGCAGTTTCACATCAAAGTGCAATACTCGCAAACTCGCGTATGGGACTGGTCTGGTCTGGGGTGCATGTGGCCCGCCTCACCTCGTCCGCTGCAACGGCTGCAGGATTTCCGCACAGCTGCAGAGGTATATTGACGTTCCATATAACTATACACTGCACCTGTAACGAACGAGCCCACACACACCCACACCCACCTACAGATACATAATATATATCCAGTTTCTTCCTCTATTTTCCCCACAAGTTTCTCAGCACTAACCGACTCCCTCCCTTCCCACCGACCCCGGCCGCCGCAGAATAATCACGCCAGCTGCCTGTCTTGTGGTGCGGAACAACCTTTTACCGGCCTCTCCCCAGGATCTAGCTCACGGACGTGCCCCGCCATCAGCACAGCAGGCAACAGGACAGATTGCTGCACTGCACGGCTGATGTGGACGGTTCCTGAACATGCCATGAGCTGAGCAATTTGCAACTTGTTTCGCTTCTGAGCCTAGTATTATTCCCACATCGTATTCCCGCAACTGCATCTCAGCAAGGCGAGCGAAATTCGAAACACGCATTGCAGTTGTCCCCCGCTTTTGGTTATAATATATACTCTGCGAGGCCCCCATCGCTCGCCGGTTCCCCAAATCTACAAACTTAAAATTGGAGAGCCCCGTCCACTACTCGACATTTGCACATTTGCACATTTGCACATTTCACAATTGCACAATTGCACACAAACATACAACAACCCAAGGCACGCACGAGCTCGGCCAGGCACATTTCCTGGAGTAGGCAACCACTGCATCGGATCCACACCTAGCATCCACCACACCCCATTCCGACCATGGCAGCACCCCGCCCCGCCTCTCCCGACGCGGCCCCCGCATCCGTAACCTACGACGCCACAGCGGGGGTCACGCTCTCGACCGGCGACGGCGACGACACCACCATCCCCCTGCCGAACCTAATCTGCCTGCTCACCAGCTCCGGCCCCGATGCCGAGACCTACACCCTCCTGCACTACACGCTCACCGAGCTGCACCAGGTCCCCATCACCGCGCCGCCCGCCGCGCTGCTGAGCCGCTACCTCTTCACCGAGCTGCCCTCGCACCTCTCGCCGGACTCCGCCGACACGACCATCATCGTCTCCACCGCCTCCGGCCGCGGTAGCGCGGGGACGTTCTACACCGCCGTGCTCGAGCCGCTGCTGCGCTTGCTCGCACAGTCGCTGTCGCCGAGCGTAGTCCACACCACCTCCGCCTCCAGCATCGCCGACACCATAGCCCCGCTTGCCGCGAAGGAGAAACAACAAACAATCCTACTCCTCTCCGGCGACACGGGCATCAACGACGCCCTCAATGCTCTACCAGACACCCCGGGCCCTACCCTCGCACTCGCGCTCTTCCCGCTCGGCACCGGCAACGCGCTCGCACACTCGCTGCACACCTCCCGCGGCACCTCCGCCCTCGCCGCCCTCCTCTTCGGTGCCCCGCACTTGCTGCCGACCTTCACCGCGCGCTTCTCGCCCGGCGCAGTGTGGACCGCGACACGCACCCCCGTAGCGGCCACCACCGGCGCCGTCGTCGTCAGCTGGGGCTTCCACGCCTCTCTCGTCGCCGACGCCGAGGCGCTGCGCGACACCCACGGCGTCGAGCGCTTCTCGATCAGCGCGCGCGACAACCTAAGCCCGCCGCACGCGTACACGGGGACGCTATCGATCCTGCCGCCCGGCGAGGACGCGGCGTGGCGGCCGATCCCGCGTGCCGAGCATTTCTACACGCTGGCGACGATGTGCAGTAACCTTGAGGAGGCGTTCCGGATCTCGCCGGCGAGCCGCGTGGGAGAGCGGGTTGTGAGGGTGGTGCATTTCGCGCCGATGGAAAGCGAGGATGTCGGCACGGTGATGGGCGGCGCTTATCAGGGCGGCACGCACGTGGACGACGAGCGTGTCGGGTATGAGGTGGCGCGGGGGGTGCGGATTGAGGTGTCGGAGAAAGAGGAGCGGTGGCGGCGTATTTGTGTGGACGGCGGGACAGTGGTGCTTGAACAAGACGGGTGGGTAGAGTTATTGGTGGACGAGGAGGAGGAGGGGCGGGGGATGGCCGTGGTGTGGCGTGATTAGCGGGCGCGTTGTAGCAGTGCTGGCCGCTGGCTGGCCGAATTCCACAAGTGCACATGTTCTCACTCACTCACTCACTCTCCCTCCCTCTCTGTCCGTCTCCCCCGAGTCGTCCATCTATCTAGCGTAGGCAACAAGGCGTTTGTGGCGCGCCAATCACGCATGCATGCCATGGCGCACATATATGTCGTGCAGCCCACCAGACGCGCTTACCACATCATCCACAACTATATCTACCGCATCCCCACGTCGCACCCACGCCCCAATCCGACTCCGCAAAGCCTTTCCCACGGCCAGTGCACAATTAGAGTAAGTACTGCATGCGGGGCGAATGGCAGCAGAGTTTCTGGCAACGCAGCCGAGCGCCGGGCCTGCTTTGGGGCATTTGCACAACTCTATGTGGTAAACGGTATGTGCAATCCACGCCCCGCAAGCAGCCAGTGCCCATTCTCGGCCGCCGGCTGCTCCTGCCTGCGCGGATGCAGTGGCTGCGTAGAGTATGTGGGCATGGTGCTCCACAGCGCCGCATGGGAGACATGTGGGGTCGACGACTCGAGTATGTGGGTAGGCAACCGCGGAGGATTTGGTGGGGTGGGGTGGGAGGTCCAGCCGAGATGTACGAGAGGTGTCGTGACTGCTACGGCTAGGATCGGCCGGCCGGCAGGCGGGCGGGCGGGGCGTGCGAGTGGGTGGGGGCTGGCGGGCGGTGGGGCGAAGGCTTGGGGAAAGTTTAAAAACGTCTTCGAGTCCGTTGAACGTAATTGGCCCAATCTAGGCGAGCACTCAGATTCACTTTAACCTTATTCGACGTCAATGCGCCGTTCCTATCGTTTCCAATTGATATTGACGCTGTAGAGTATTCTACACACACTATCACTGCGCCTGGAATTTAAGGCGAAAATCGGATCCATATCATGCTGTGTATATACGGGCCGTGATGAAATCATACACCGGGCTGGTGCAATTCATTCCCTAGGACCCGTCAACCGGCTCTTAAAATTGTAGGCATCATATGTCGTACATGAAGTTGATACTAGATAGGGCGTTACACCGAACTTGACACGTTGATGATCCCATCCTGATATTCCGTATCCGGATTTCGGCATCTTCTTATCTAAATCCCCCATCAAGCATGGAGATGAAAGACCAGCCTTTGGTTGTGAACCCCTGGATTTCAAAGCACCTAGAATTGGAGTATATACTGATAACTTCTCGCAACTTCTGGAGAATCTCAAGTCTGGACTACAACGGATGTACCGCTCGAGATTTCAGAATACAAAACTGGAGAAGTAATCACTACCCCATTGCCAGAAATATGGTGTGAAGTTGTAGATCAAAATCAATGTTTTTCGTTGTTGGAAAATCCCAGAATTTTGAAGCGTTCTGCAGGATTCTCCCACAACCACGAACAAAGAGCTTTTAAGCTACACACGGAGTACAAATTTTGAATTTTGAATTTTGAGTCTGGTGTGTAGCTGGTCTCGGCCTTTTGAAAATAATGGGTTATGGTTGTGATGTCCCAGAATCTGGGGCTTCGACGGTACGGCAACTTGTGCTCCATTGATTTTCCTGGAAACTCTCTACTCTAAACTTGTGAAACCCCCCAATATGTAAAATATAAAGCGCATTTCTCAAAAGGTGCTTCGGGGAATCAATACCAGGGCTAGAAAAAGACTCATGGTACCGATACTAAAGATGGCTGTTGGGGGTGTTGGGGCGATCACTCGGTCGACCTTGACGGAGTCAGAGCATCATACCACTGGACTTAGCATGTTAGAGATGAAACGCCACATGGCCAACTCCGAATGGCCACCGGTGCAGATATGCCATCTTCAATTACAGACTGCCTCGTATTATAATACCACAGTGTAATGCTATAAAGCTTTACTGCGTGCGAATAGTTCGGTGGGGTATCCTAGCCTTGGTGCACCCAAGAGCGCTAGTATGGCGGTTTGAGACGTTCTATTGACTAACGCAGCTCCAGTGGCACTATCGTACCCCAGCTCCGAGTTCTGTCCATGCTTAATATTCCCGGGGCCCATTCGGAATGGGACGTCTGTACAGGTCATGGCTAATGGTTCGGACAGGAACGTCTTGTGATGTTTCACATTTTTCAGCTTTCCACTTGCTTGTTACATATCACAGCACTGTGTCGCCAGACACGTAGAAAGAGTTCTCAAGAACTGTAGATAGTTAAAGAGGTCGATTTGGTGAATCTGAGTGCTTTGGTGAAGTGGATGTACCGCATGTCAAGTTTTTTTAGATTTTGTAGTTAACCGGACACTGACTTCCTATAATTGCAGAAGGACTGATACCGATACCTCTGGCTTATTGTCGAATCTATGTGGCTGTTATGGTATATGACGATTGATTGTGAGTAGTTGTCAATTGAAAAGTGATTTAAGCCCAGCTTGTTGTGCACAATGTCACCTCTACATTCCTCTAGAGATCACTCGGTTTCAACCAAACTCCGAGATCCCACGCAAATCAGGGCCTAGTTTGTGGTCTGTATCCTACCTTTAACAAAGAATACTCTGAACTAGCTTGCACATAACCCAGCAACAGTAGTCAAAAGAGATATCTAGAACTTACTCGTGAACTATACCAGTGCAACCTGTGAATGAGACGAAGATTCTAGCACCACAAGACCATAACAGAGACAGAACTCGACGGTGCCATGCAGATACTTCTAGAAGTCGCTCAGCCAGCGAATCAAGTCCCGACTCCCCTTCTGTCTAAGACGCAGCTGGTGTCACATCAACCCTCCAGTCCAGTCCATTCTCCGCCATGTTTCTAAATGCGTTCAAGCGTGACTTCCAGGCCAATAGCGGTTCCTATCACAGGCAAATCTACTCTTATTTGCATTGATTTCCACAGCCTCGACAAGAGTTACATTAAAGATACGGCTTCCTTGTCTCAAAGGTCAATATATAGGGTCTGGCGAACTCTGCAGGGCTCATCGGCAACCAGCCTGGGGTCTCTTGCACTTTAGAGGAATTGGTTATAGCCTTTTGGAATAGTTTCATGTCTTTATTATCGGTCTTCATGGGCATAAGACCTGTAAAAGTGGACACGGAAAAATGAAATCGAGGGCCTTGGATTTATCTTGCCCACCTTGAACTCCATCACGTCTAGCACTACTAACAGCCTCTCCAAAAGCCACTCAATGCATAACCTTTGCTTCCCGCCTTCCATCCCCCCAGCTTGCCCTTACTTCTCCGCCGCCTCCACCTCCTCAATCGCCCTCCTGAGCACATCCACAAAAACCCACACATCCTCAAACCTCGTATACAACGGCACCGGCGCGACTCTAATCACATCCGGCTTCCTCTCATCCACCACCACGCCCTCACTCTCCAGCTTCTTAAACACCGGCATCATCAATCCTTCACGGAATAGCAAACTCAGCTGCGCGCCGCGTTGCCGCGGGTCGGCGGGCGTGATGATCCGGAACGGCGCCGCCGTGCTGGAGTGGGTTGTGAGAAGCGTGTGCAGGAGGTGCTCGAGGTAGCCCGTGATGTGCTCCGACTTGGTGCGCACCGCGGTCATGGTTGTTTCGGCGTAGACGCTGAGCGAGGCCCGGAGTGCGGTGAGCGCGAGGATGCTGGGGTTCGAGAGCTGGTAGCCGGCGGCACCGGGGGCGGGCGTGAAATCTGTGGTATTAAGTCAGCTGGTGCACAGCGGGGGCGTAGGGGGCGGGCGCACTGTTGTTCATCTGGAACCTCGTAGCGGGCTCATGGCCCCACCACCCCGCCAGGTGATGCCGGCGGCCATGATGACGGTCATGCACAAAGATCCCACTCATTCCGCCCGGCGAACTACAAAGATATTTATACGTGCACCAGGTCGCAAAGTCGACGCCCCACTCATGCAGCTCCAGCGGCACGTTCCCAACCGCGTGCGCCAGGTCCCAGCCGACGATCAGGCCCTTGCTCTGCGCGTGCGCCGTGATGGCCTTGATATCGAACAACTGGCCGGTATAGAACTGCACGCCGCTCAGCAGCAGCACGGCCGCGGTATCCGCATGCTCATCGATGGTCCTGCAGATCCCGGCCGTCGTCAGCGTCAGCGCGCCCGGCGCCGGCTGCACGAGGACCATATGCTCGTCCGCCGCGAGCCCGTGCCACTCGACCTGGCTCTGCACCGCGTAGTGGTCGCTCGGAAACGCCTTCGCCTCGATGATGATCTTCGTCCGCCCCAGCGCCGCAGAGGGCTTGTAGAAGCTTGCCAGCAGCAGGTGCAGGTTCTCGGTCAGCGAGCCCATCACCGCGACTTCGGACGGGAGCGCGCCGACGATCTTGGACATGTCCGCTGCGACGCTGTCGACCGCCGACACCCACGGGCGGGACTTCGGGTGTGCGAAGTGTCCCTGCACGCCGCGTGTCGCCCAGATGTCGAGCTCCTCGGCGAGCAGCCCGCGCAGCCGCTTGGGCTGCAGCCCGAGGGAGTTGCCGCAGAGGTAGACGCAGGCGTCGGTGGGGTCTGCGGCGGTGTCAGCGCGGGCGGTGGGGGCAGGGGCAGAAATGGCAGGTATGATACACACCGTTCGGCTTCGCGCCTTCATCGCCCCTCAAGTCCGCCTTCGACGGTATCAAAAACTCGTCCCGGAAGTGCGCGAGCGCATCTTTCTTATCCAGGCTCTGCGCGTACTCGCGCGTCGCTGGCTTCTCGGTGGAGAGGTCGACGCGGTGGCCGTGCACGAAACTGTCGAGCTGGGAGGCATCCATGGTCGTGGTGGTGGTGGGGGATTATGGATATATAGCGGGGTACTCTGGCAGGGGAATGGGAGACAAGCTGAGGCAATGCAACGCAACACGTAAAAAGGATATGGATAACGGTATTTATGAAGCGACCTCTACATATATGTAGTGAGTGAGCTCGGGCGCTCCTCGGACTTACAGCAGGTCTCACCTGCGTGTCTTGCGTGTCGGACGGGAAACACGGTCGCTGGCGCACGAGAGGTCGCGCGGCTAGACGCGGCGTGAGGGCTGCATCGTGCTCACATCTCCGCCCGCCAATAATTCAGCTCGAATGCCGGCCCTCCAATTGGCAGCCAAATTCACTGTTGGAATGTGCCACTGCGAAGTCCCGTGACCGGCTGGAGGGGTTAGCCGAACCCGACGCCGACGCTGCGGAGGCTGACAAACCCACGCCGAATGGCGAACGAGTGGGAGGCAAACTATTCAGCCCACCTTGTGCACGGACGTCACTCCACCTTCCACTTCACGACCTCACGACCTCCTCGCCGCCCATACCATACCATACCACACTACACACGCCATGAACGTCCTTCGCCCCTCCCTCCGCCGCCTCCTCCCCGCGCGCCTCCCGCTCCTCCACACCCGCCCACAACTCCGCTACCTCACGACGGTCAACCCCCGCGTCGACGAAACCGGCGCGCCCATGGAAATCGAGATCCTCCCGCGCGCGGTCTCGCGGCTGCTCGCGATCCAGAAGACTGACAACAACCCATCCCTCGCGCTGCGGATCACAGTCGAGTCTGGCGGGTGCCACGGGTTCCAGTACCTGATGTCGCTGACCGACAAAGTGGAGGCGGACGAGGACACCGTGTTTGAGGAGGGCGGCGCGCGCGTGGTGATGGATGAGCCGAGTCTTGAGCTGCTGAAGGGCAGTCGCGTGGACTATACGATGGAGTTGATTGGGTCGCAGTTCAAGATTGTGGATAATCCGTATGCGACGAGTAGTTGTGGGTGTGGGACGAGCTTTGATATCAAGTAGAAAAAATCAGGGTATGGAGACAGGGAAGGGGTGTTAAAAGGGTGGGTGGGTTACGAATTGAAATGTTTTATGGGGCGGTTTTAACTAGACGGCGTTGTTGTTTTGCTACGTTTTGGGAGGACACGGGCAGCAGGCTTGTACTTTTATCTATACCTTTGCGCAGACGATGTTGGTGTATATATGGCTTCTATTCTACGCTACGCCTTCCGCTTCAGCAGGCCCTTGAAGAAGTCGAAGCTGTTCCCGTCGCTCTGCAGCGTAAACACCTTGCCGGTGACCCTCCCGTCGACGCCGATCTCGGCGGCCTTCAGCAGCCCAAAGTCCGGCGTTATGCCCGTGATGCGCGCTTTGGCGCCGCCCTCCATCTCCAGCGTCACCACCTGGTCGGTGTGCAGCCAGTGCTTGTAGTACTCCTGCTCAAAGCACGAGAACCCGAGCAGGCAGAAGCGGTAGTACAGTTCTTCAAACACCACCAGCACCCGCGCCAGCAGCTTCTCCTGCGTGAACTCGGGCAGCGCCGGCAGGCCGCGCTTGTGGCGCGTGGCGTTGATGCCCTTGAGCATGAGGTTGAGCGAGGTGGTGGGCGCGGCGTTGGTGACGTTGATGCCGCAGCCGACGACTAGGTTGAATTCGCGGTTGAAGTAGGAAGAGTTGACGAGGATGCCGCCAATCTTCACGTACTCCTCGGCCAGACTGGTGGGGTCCCGCGCATCTGTGGTTCCCGATGTTAACTCTGGCCATAGGAAATCATGGGGGCCACGAACAGATGTCGTTGGGCCACTTCAGTCTCACTTGCATGCCCTCATAGCCGTGGCCATAAGTTTTGACGGCCTCGACTATTGCAAGTGCCACAACATACTGTACAAATATCACAGGTGCTTGTGTGCTCAGTGACAGCGAATGACGGATGACGGTTGAGAATATAAGTGAGCCAAATGGAGATATCCACACATTGTTACCCCGGCCACGCCCAGCAACCTGAGATGTCGCTGTGAATGTAAGGCCATTAGGGAGATGTTGGAGAAATTTGTTGTTTCTTTGGGGGATTAGCTAAGACAGGGTCTTCGGGAAATTTTACATACTTGTCCAACATCGTGTTTGTACTGGTAACTGTTTCTCCATAAAGCATAAAAGTCCCAAACTGGGAGGGAGAAGAACGTGAATTCGCGCGAAAATCTCTCAGCCAGTCATAAAATATGTGATGATCAAAGTAAGGTGTTGTTGTTGTCTGTGGGAGGCTCTCTGTATGTATCTCCAAGTGCTTTCCCACTTTGTTATAGTCAAGATCGTCGGCCTCTGGAAGAGCGTCGTCCATGACTTTTGCTGTGAAAGTATCCGAAGATGGTGTTTCGAGATAGAAGGTATCGTTTTCGCATACCATCTTCTTCCGAGAGCCCTCCTCAGTAATTATATCTTTGAGACGATCAATAAGATGTCCGACATCAGCAGGATTAATCGAAGTAAGATGTACCCGTGAAAGACGAGGTGGAAGTGAGGTTTCCGTCTCAGAGGCGTGAAGCCCCAGTTTCCCAAGACATGACCTGAGAAACATTGTACGTTTTTCCTCATCTTCCAAAATTGCATCTACTGCTTTCCCGTATTCGGGGCCTCCATTGCTCTTGTTGAGATTGATTCCAGCAAACCTGAAAGATTAGCTTCCTCATACGTCCCCGTGAATCACATTGGCTCACTCTGGATGAGGACCAGTCAAAATGGCATTCCCTTGTCCAACTTTGCAATAGACTACTGCAGCCTTTCCGTGTCCTCCATCAACATGGATGTCCTCGGTGAAAGATGCGAGAACTTCAACTCCTTTGTCTTGTAACTTTTCTGCGTCAACAAATACACCACCACCATTGAAGTAACACCGAAAGCTGTAGGGCTTATTATCACCTAGCGCACTTGCTAACACTGCAACTTCGGCAGCTCTTGCGCCATCCTCGCTGGCATATTTAAAGCCACCAAAGGCGGCACCTCTACAGATACCAGGGAAAAAGGCCAACTCTCTGCTCCCAACAACTTCAAGCGGTCCATTTCCGACCTCAAATTCGCATTTCTGAGAGCCATAGTAGCCTCCAGCGCAGAATCCAAGATATGCACCACCTCGGCGTACATACTGAGATATCTTGCGATTGCCTTCGCCATTAAAGCTTTTACAATACGGAAGATCAGCTCCACCAGGAAACACAAGAAGAGCACAGGTTGACTGCCATGGTTCCTTTAGTAAGACTTCTGTTGAGACTGTTGATACAGCAAAATGAGATGATAAAAGGCCGCGCAGGGAATACAGGCAGTGCCTAGTCGATTCCCCAGTTGCACCACTCCCTGTAAATCACGTCAGACATTTATAATTGTAAATCTATAAAATTAATGTACCAGAGTAGATAAGAACATTCATGGGTTTTACAGGAGGCATCGTATTTTATTTCCGTCAGAGTATTGACGTAGGTGTAGAATGGTACCCGGTTCGCGGGGTGCACTCCTCAACAGCACCTTGTAAACTCACTTGATCAATCGTTCCACCAATAAACCACGATATGTTGCCGAGAAAGGATAGCCCCCCAGCTGCTACGCCAGCCAAACAGATCGACGATGAGAATGATGAGCCGGACGACTGGTAGGTTTCACAACTCCCACAACGGAACAATCGCTAACTTTTCAGTGTAGGGATAAGAGAATTATAGACACTGGCTGCTCTGGTATGTAGCTGGAATATGGTTCGGGCCAAGGCTCTAGTGTACAGGGCTCTGACAGACGAATAGAACAGAACGAAATACTGCGGTTCTGTTTCGTCGAAAAGAAGGACTGGCGACTTTGCAAGACAGAGGTTTGCCCACCTATAATTACCCCAGCCCCTGCCTCTCGCCCGCCCACAACCCGCATAAAAACTTGGAATGCTTATTTTGACAACCACTGATCTTTTGCAACTACCAGATGGAACAATTCAGAAAATGTTGGGAAGAGCATGGAAACTCGAGCCGTACAGGATCAAAGGCTGCTAAATAAGTGCTCCTGCAGTACTTTGTAAGTGGGCCCGTAATTGAGATCAATCCTGGCTTGGGATGAAATTTTAGTATTGCGACCACTTCATGTAATTTTACTGTCAAAGATTGTACTCGTACCTTATCACAAACATATTTAGCTCTTTTAGGCTTGGCGTCCTATTGCCCTGTACTCAATCGCAACTAGCTGCTGGTGGGAAAAGCTTGAAGACTCTCAACCCCACCATGTCTTTTATCACACGTCGAACACTCTGTCGGTTTTCAGGTGCCAGTTCGGTGAAAAGATGCCTTGCCTTTCGACCACCTCCACGAATTCTTGTCCGGTCTATAACAAGTTATCCAACAAACACCCCCACCGGGAAGTTTTACAAGATCTCAGAAGAAGGAGGCTTGAAGGACGAGTTGCCAGAAATCGAAGAACGGGAGGGACACATTGATTGGTCACGCTCATTCCATGGTCTATCCACCGAGCCATTTTCAAAAGAGATTACCGAAGCCTTAATGCAGCCATTGGACCCTGAAGATGTAGAAATCAAACCAGGTATTAAGTGTGAGATTTAATTTGAATCTCTGCTAACTCTAAGCTAGATGGAATTATATACCTTCCCGAGATCAAGTATCGCCGGATTCTGAACCGCACGTTTGGACCAGGAGGATGGGGAATGGCACCGAGGAGCGCGACTATCATTACAGACAAACTTGTAACCCGTGAATACGCCTTGATTTGCCAGGGAAGGTACTTTTTCAAGAACTCCATGGAAGTTTGACCCAGCATCTAATGCGTTTTACAGATTGGTTTCTGTTTCTCGTGGCGAACAGGCGTATTTTGATGAAAGCAGTATTCCAACTTCTACCGAAGGTTGTAAATCGAATGCTCTCATGCGTGCTTGCAAAGACATCGGAATTGGGTCTGAACTGTGGGACCCAAGATTTATCCGAAAATTCAAAGAGAAATACACAGAAGAGAAGTTTGTTGAGCACGCTACTACAAAGAAGAAGAAGAAGATATCGAGGCGTAAAGGGGATCCTATTGAATATCCATGGAAAATATGTTAGCTTTGGTTTTAGACCATCACACCATTAAGCCCCGCGTATTATTGATACAGCATACCAATCAACTTTGTATTTCTACCAGATTCCCTATAGCTATTTATTGCCTCTCCTCCGAAGTTGTCTCATGCCTCTCAAATCTTTGCAGGGTAGTGAAAATTTGGTTTCACCAAATCTTCTCTAATTTTATAGGTTTCCTCTGCCTTTTCCAGTATTTTCATATCCACCTCACCCATCACCATCTGCTCCTCGCTGCCTTCTGCCCTGGCTACTACCCCCACTAGTGGCATTGCAATTTGCGAGAGCCCTGCATACCCCCTTCCTCTTCTTCCACCGGCATTGGAATAAATTATACAAGCGGTATTTTCAAATGCCCTTGAGACCACTGTAGCGTTGATAAATATTTCTTCAGAATCTGGAAGATCTCCACGAATTTCGCCAGTGATATCATCCAGTGTCCCTGTTTGACTGAGCACCGTATTCAAAAGTTCGCCATGAGAAGTACATACAGAAACTAGGTATAATTATGATTTGGGCACCTTGAACAATCAAGGACCGAAATGCCTCTGGAACTATACACCATAGGTTAATAGATTTCGGGTTTCATCCCTAGAGTAATCTTACATGCCAGGTCCCAACATATCAATAGGCCGACCTTTCCCAACGGTGTGTCAATTACCGTATGAGGGGTATGGACCATAGCTTCCAAGTGTTTTCTTTCTGTGATCCTTTACTCACATTTAATACGGTGAGCTAGTATTTGCTGCAGGAGAGAATTACCAAAGGTTTCTCTTTGTATAATTCCCTAGAACTTTTCCTTCGTTCGATATGAAGTACGCAATGTTATACAGCACCTCCTTTCCATTCTCAACGTGTTTCTCCACAAAGGTCCCAGGCACAATGTTGATATTGCATTCCTTGGCCAGATTCTACATATATCTCTGGCTCAGCACCTAGCTCATATGCAACATGGACGGACAAACACACGCAGAATTTCTTAAGATAGCTACGGTCCTCCGCCGCATCGGCAAATTTGGGGTCTTCGGGCACCCAGCTGGTAAGAAAGTACTCGGGGAGCACAGCTAGGTGAGCCTTCTTCTGAGCAGCCTCGCGGATGAAAGCTTCAGCACGCCGGTAGTTGGCTTCAAGCTGCATGGGTTTCGCATACAACTGGATTACGGCTACAGAGTACTTTGTGGAAGACATGGTGGTGAAGATAGGTATGTAGTTACGAGTCATGGATTAAACTATTCTTATTAACAAGTCGGTTGCAGTCGGCTGTTTCCGATTGGCTCTTAATGATGCTCAACTTCACATGTTCATTGTGACTGATCTTCGGATATCTACAGGTGATTTCTTTGCAATCTTCAAAAACATAAAGATATTATCCGCCATAAATCAGTGCTCGGTTTAATTGATTTGGTGACATCAATTAATCAAACTTCTAAGCTTTCAACGGTTTCTTGCTAGAATTAGCTCAATGAATGTGAGGGATCCGTGATTTTTGTGTTAATACTCCTGAAATATCTGGGTCGGTCAGTGTTTAGATTCCGGCTTTAAATTGTAACGTCATATAATTCCTTTAGCTATAGTTTCGCTCGCATTGAATTTACACATATTTAACAGTCCCTATAATACCTTCTATTGGAAATCTAGAGGATTTTAAGACAGAACACACCTACTATGTGGTTGAAATTAGATTACCACCTCTGTCAAGAAGTACTTCAGAAGTAACTTGTGTTGATGCGGCTCACGAGGGTAAACCCTAGATAGGCGCCAAGATTTGATTCCACCAAAAAACGATCAGATTTATCACGAACTACCCCACCAGCGCCCCTCAGGAATTCGGATCACCACCCCACATTCGGTCACTCCATATCCCAAGCCAATTTTCGTTCGATTAACGAGTACCGAACGTCATGTTTGCAGCACAAACAAACGGTGGCGCCCGGCAGGTACGCGACCACGATGACGATAGCGACGACGAAGTTCTGGCCTCTACCTTAGTCGAGGCTCTGCAAGAGGATGATGGAGACTACGACGATGCTGGCTCAACAACCGGCTTCCAGGTTACAGGTGACGATCTACAAGCACGGTTAGCCGCCGCCGCGACGCCGCTAGAATTCCAAGCCGGTCTTCCTGCACGGTTCGCCAGTTACGACAACTACTGCAGTCTTTTCCATTTCATCTTGAACTCGGAGGGTCCTGTCGATCTGGAACTCCCGACTGTGAGTGGATTTGCCTCGAGGTTGTGTTGCTGTAGAACGCACCGGCTGATGGATTGTGAACATTGAAGTACTATTGGGCATGGGATGTCATCGACGAATTTATCTATCAATTCAACAGTTTCTGCACCTACCGCCATAGAGTAGCGCGTAAGGCAACGAGCGAAGAGGAGATTACAGTTCTAAGAGAGAACCCACAGACATGGGGGTGCTACAGCGTTCTCAACGTTCTGTATTCGCTGATCCAGCGCTCTCAAATGAACGAGCAACTGGCAGCTATCAAAAGAAACGAAGATCCCAAGTATGTTTACAGAAGGAATAATAATGTAAAAACAATATTAATGTCAAGTGTAGTGAAGTTGCTGGAGAATATGGGTCCCGCCCACTTTACCGGATGCTCGGTTACTTCAGTATCATTGGACTTTTGCGTGTCCATTGTTTGCTTGGTGACTTTACGCTGGCATTGAAGACCCTTGATGACATCGAGCTGAACAAGAAGGCTGTGTTTGCTAAGGTTATGGCTGCGCACTTCACAACATACTACTATGTTGGTTTCAGTTACATGATGATGCGCAGATATGCGGATGCTATCAGGACTTTCTCCCATATTCTTGTCTACGTATCCCGGACAAAGAACTTCCAGAAGAACTCTCAATTTGATTCTGTGGGTAATTCAATATAGGACGGTCTTGCGTAGATGCTGATTTAAAACAGGTTAACAAGAAGAATGATCAGATGTTGGCCCTAATTGCAATCTGTGTGGCCCTTTGCCCAGTCCGTCTGGACGACACAATCCATACTGCTTTGAGAGAGAAGTATGGCGATCAATTCACTCGGATGCAGCGTGGTGGCCCAGAAGCTCTCCCTATCTTTGAAGAGCTCTTTATGTCCGCCTGCCCCAAGTTCATTTCCCCGAACCCTCCCGATTTCGATAACCCAGAGAGCAACGTCGACCCATCGCAGCACCATCTTCAGGTATTCATGTATGACGTGAAAAACACGATTTTTACCCCGGTTCTCAAGAGCTACCTCAAACTCTATACCACCATGGATCTTAATAAATTGGCCAGCTTCGTGGAAACCGATTCGGAAACTCTGAGGAAACAACTTGTGGTATATAAACAAAAGAACAGACAGGTCCGGTGGATTGAAGGCAGCCTGTTGGAGGGTGAATTGACCCACACTTCAGATCTGGACTTTGCCCTCCAAGGGGACATCGTGCATGTGTCCGAGGCTAAGGTCGGCCGTAGACTCGTGGATTGGTATCTGAGAAACTTGCAGAGGACTTACTAGAGTTGAGAACCAAAGCAAGTCATAATGTTCTGATTAAAACGGAATTATATCTTGGGCATGTGTGAGGGGTATGGGATTATAAAGAGGGTTTGTTTCGCAAACAAAAAAGGTGGGTGTCGGACTACTTGGGGCGCATGGGTTGAAACAGCAGGGCAATGTGGATATAAAAAGGAGTCGTGAATTTATGTTTCCTTTGGGCTATCTTTTTGTTTGATGTAATGATGAATTCATTTCTACCTTCTAGGGATGTTTTCTCTTGGTACGAACAGAAAGCTATGTAGGTGCTAGGTTGTTCGGGACACCTCCTAGTTTACACCAAAATTAACTCTATTTAGAGAGCCTGGAAAATACCTGAACATTTTTTAAAAAATATGAAACTTGAACTACGTACTCGCACTTGGAGAAAATAGGTATCTCGGCCATCCATTCAGCCAGTAACATGAAGCTAGGTTGGTTGTCTGGGAAGGGCAACATTTCAGCTTGCTCCACAACAATATTATGTAATATCGTATGAAATTTAGTCTGAAGACACTTGCTCACCACGTCTATTGAAGTTATCCCAATAGATCCTTGGATTAATCCTCTATTTATTGGTTACTTTTATGTTGCAGAGTATTGCAATAGTCGTGTATAGAATAACTCTTAGTGAGGTCTCAGGCAATTATGAACATACGAGCTGGTGAACCGTCACTTGTGATCATACTTTTTGTATTCCGAGACTAGCAAAATAACCATATTTCATTCCTGACTCCTCAACCGTACCTGTCCATAAGCTGCACCCAGCTCAAACTCAGCGGCGTAGGGTCAGGGTCACCTGACCCACTATGTGGAAGCAATATTTAGCGTGCTACTATTATTGTGGACAAACTGCCCCACCATACAACGCTTCGTGGAAGATTAATGCCATCCAAGGCGACAAACCTGAATCGCCCTACGAAGGGCGCGAGTACCTGTAAAAATGGCGGGCAGATATTTACTGTGTAACTATAGTACAATCAAATTCA
Organism: Geopyxis carbonaria; assembly: GCA_024516215.1. Lineage (NCBI taxonomy): Eukaryota > Fungi > Ascomycota > Pezizomycetes > Pezizales > Tarzettaceae > Geopyxis > Geopyxis carbonaria. Next base: position 659,661 of record JAJJXG010000025.1, on the reverse strand, counting down.
CAAAAATTTACTAACTTTGCAACCTATGGGCAAGAAAGCCGCCCCTTCCCCACACCTGTCTCGCACAAAACGTTCCTACGTACAAACCTACACCGCGCAATATTACCGGCTCTCGAAATTAAGTCGGGGGAGCTTTGTCAGATTAGCGATGAAAACGGATTGAACTGGTGGCCAGCAATCGCTTGGTTGGCGGCCGATCCACATTTACAAAGACATGCTGCATTGGTATCCGAGACCGTACGGGCATTGATCGGCGTAGGATTCGAGAACAAGATACTTGTTCGGAAATATCAGGCGACAGTTGTGGACGCAGGAAAGGTTATTGTGAGGGAGGTTGCACTCGACGGCGATGACTCGGTCAAGAACACAATGAAGTTGGCCGAGGCAGAAGGTTGGAAATGGTTTTTAGAACACATATTCGGTATGTTGAGTGGTTCTAGGATATCACCTATAAACGCTAAATTATCTTAGTGGAGACGAAATATATATTTGAGGGGTTGATATTCCCTTCCATCGAGTTCAAAGGCAAGAAAAGGGCTTTCAAAGTGGAAAATATCTCCCCAAAAGGCGGCATACTAGACACCAATAGCGATAGTGAAGAGACCTTCGTGTCGGCATTCCGGTTTGTAGAATCTTCAACTGTAGAACTAGTTCTAGACCCGAGCTTGGAGCATCCTGTCTCCAGCCCAATTGTGGAAGAGAAACCGAGTGCTACTGCTACAGTTCAAATGCCAAAATCAAGCGTGACATTCGATTCTATTGGTGGACTCAAATCCCAGATTAAAAGTATACGAACACTCTTGATATCAATCTTAGAGGATTCCGACGAGTTCTCTCGTAAAGGCCTTGTTCCACCTCGTGGCGTGCTACTTTACGGACCACCAGGAACTGGAAAAAGGTCTCTTCGTTGTTCCTAACGCTGATTCTCTACACGAAATTACTGACCTATACGTGTAGTCTCTTACTCAAGGCTGTGGCCTCGGAGTTGAATGCAAAAGCTTTCGTACTGGATGGTAGCGTAATGGGGAAATATATGGGGGAATCTGAGGCTGCGATTCGCAAGATTTTCGCGGATGCAAAGAAGAACCAGCCATCGATAATTTTTATGGATGAGGTGGATAGTCTTGCACCAAAACGGTCTTCGGGTGATGGAAGTGAAGGAAGGGTTGTTGCTACACTCCTTACTGAGATGGATGGGATTGAGGCACTTGCTGAAGATGGGAAATCGATGCGGATTGCAGTTGTTGCCGCAACTAATAGGCCCAATGCAATCGATGAAGCGCTACGGAGAGCTGGTCGGTTTGAAAAAGAACTTGAAATCGGCATCCCGGATGTGGATGCTAGAAAGGAAATATTGGAACTATTTACGAGACAACTGTCGTTTGAGAACCGAGATGATGAATCAAAGGACAGCATCATAAGTGGCCTCGCAGGAAGAACACATGGATATGTCGGTGCAGACCTTTATGCGGTGATTAGAAATGGATTGAGTCTAGCACTGGAACGACGAAGACTGGCACATGATGCTGGGTCAGGACATATGAAGGATCAGGAAATTTTTATTTCTCAAGTAGATCTAGAAACTGCAATGAAAGACATCAAACCAACTGCTATGAGAGAGATTTTTATTGAACCGCCCAAGGTTCGTTGGTCTGATATTGGGGGACAGGAGGAGGTAAAACAAAGGTTGCGGGAAGCTGTGGAATGGCCTTTAACTGTAAGTAAAAGTAATAGTTTTTCCCTTTTACATCTTGCTCACAGAAACCCTTTAGCACCCAGAAGTATTTGCCCGCCTGGGCGGTACTCCACGAAAAGGGCTCTTGCTGTATGGTCCACCTGGTTGTTCGAAGACCCTCACTGCTAAAGCACTTGCTACTGAAGCAGGTTTAAATTTTATGGCTGTAAAAGGTCCAGAGATTTTTAGTATGTACGTTGGTGAATCAGAACGTGCAGTGCGAGAAATATTCCGGAAAGCAAGGGCAGCGAGTCCGAGCATCATTTTCTTTGACGAAATTGATGCACTCAGTGCTTCTCGTGAGGGGAAAAGTGGTGGGGGGGTCAATGTTCTCACATCTTTGTTAAATGAAATGGATGGGATAGAAACATTGAAGAACGTGGTTGTTCTCGCAGCAACTAATCGACCCGAAATCATAGTACGTCACTCGTATCATATTTTTCAGGTATAGAACTAACATTAGTCCTTCAGGATCCAGCATTGATGCGACCAGGGCGACTCGATACCATTCTTTATGTGGGGCCACCTGACTTGGAAGCTCGGCGTGAAATTCTACGTATCAAAATGAAAAAGATGAGCATTGCGTCCGATATTGACATTGGAGAGTTAGCAGAACGCACAAATAAGTTCTCTGGTGCTGAGATTGTGAACGTTTGTGATGAAGCCATCCATTATGCAATGCGGGAATCCTTTGAAATTGAGGCCGTAGGAAAAAGGCATTTTGAGATGGCACTTGAAAAGGCAGTTCCGCAGATTACAGATGAGATGCGGTGGAAGTACGAGAACTGGAGCGTGGGTGGAGTTAAGAAAATATAGAGTCCGTGTTCAGTTTTTGGAATAAAGGCGTCGTACATATACATAAGTACATAGTATATAATTTACGTGCTATCCTTAGTTATTTTCATACCCCAACACAGCGTCAGTACAGCCCTCTATCATAATACTTTATTCCATTGAGACACTCGAGCACGTGATGTCATCGCTAAGTAAGCCATCTATTTCAACAACAACGCGCGGAGCTTCGATCGAGGCCTTGATCTTCACGAACGATATTGATACTTGCAACAAAGATGCCTATAACTTTTCCAGACGGTACTATTGCTTATTTAAGAGTTCAAGATTGAATGGCGTTCTAATTTACTTTAGATATATTAAATCTAATTACCCTAGAGCTATGGAAAGCTCGTGATTTCAATACTCTTTTTCAATTCGCAATGAGTAGTCGTCAATTTGCTGCTCTAGGTCTTGCCAAACTTTACAGGTAGTAAACTTCGCCACATGTAAACCACTTTTTTTCTAGCAGGTTAATCAAGTTTTTAGAATGCAAGATGTAGCGCCTGTAAAACCTGTAGACGAGATAGATGCAGGTGTTATGGCCAGCAATTATAGAAATAGAAATGTGATGACAGTGTTGACAGAACAGAAAAAGACACGGAAATGGGTCACTTTGTGGAGGTCGATTCTTCTATCCACCTACGAAAGGAAGACTATACTTCCGTACTCCCGATATATACGGGTATTGGATCTTAACGACCTAGACCAATTACTCGAAGACCTAAATAAGTTTAGAAGCTTACAAGAGTGAGTGCTAGTTTGTCTTGTCTCGCTTGGTAAAATTTGTATTGACGAATGCACAAATTGAGCATGAAGAGAGCTCTTTGCTGGAAACCTAAAAGACTTACACCTTTTAAATGATAATGGCAAACTTCTTAGCGATAAGATATACATCAAGGCTGCAGAAAGTATTAGACATATTCAAGTATCTCTTCGATTCAAGCAGGAGATATGTAAAGTTACATGATTTTGGCTAACCTTACTAAAGGAATAACACAACACACACCATTGTTAGAAGAGCTTGGGGGCGCCTGTAAGTATATCTTCCAACGGAATGCTCTCCCCATGCACGCATTTCATATGATGCACGCGTCTGAGCACTCATGGCCTTGCCTTTTTTATGTACTATCAATAGATTGCTGAACAAATAGTTTCAAGTCCAAGCACAGCTCTCTCAATGGCTTCCCAGGCTTCCTCGCTTGAAAACACTTCGATTATACAATGGTGTGGAACTTGATGCTTCTGCGAAATACATCCGACAACATTGTCCCCTTTTCAAAAACCTCTTTGTTCTACACTGGTAATTACACACAAAGACAAATGGCCCCACATTAAAATAGTGACACTCTAAAGGGGATATGGGGTGACCCACGAAACGTACAAAACCTGGGATACAAAATTTTCGGATTTCCTCGAAGACTTGAAGCCAGCCTCCTTGGAGTCTTTGGAGATTATGAGCTGCGCACATATCCAAGATTCTGTGAAATCCTTAAATCATCACAGCTCATCACTAACTTCACTAACTCTTCACGATTTGAGTGCAAAATCTGTTGAAGCACTTCCAGAGATAAGTGGTGTACTATGCTTGAAGAATATATACCTCAAGACATCCATGATTTCTAATAGTTATGTATATTTGTGGCAGACTGACTTGAAACTCTCTTTATGGCTAGGCTCGATTCTAAACCTACAATCATTAAAACTGGAGGGTCGTGGGTTTAGTACGACAACTATTTTCCATGTCTTGGAAAATTCTGAAATACAACTACAAACTTTAGTACTTATGGCTGATACTGATAGAAGCCTAGAAAACGAGTTTTTAAGCGTACTCTCAAAGAATACATCCCTCACCGAGTTGGTTTTTGATATCCCAATTGATTCCAGTGAGCAGCTTAGAATAGAAGATTTCACCGCTACTATTTGCTGTTTGACAAACCTTCGAAAATTACATTTAATAGACTGCTTCGATTCTCTTCGGAAAGAAGATCATTACGCGATTTCGATTTCATTGCGTAAGTTAGAGGAGCTCTCAGTAGGAGCTCTACATCTAGAAGATTCTATTCTAAAGAATTATTCTGCTCTTCCAAATCTACGCTCTCTTGGACTTACGTCCGACTATGGTGGGTTTTCATTTGACGGAGTTATGGAATTCATCCAAAACGTCGATGAACATCGGGGTATGCAATTGGAAATCACGGGCTGTATAGAATCTTCCATACAGGAATCTGCAAGTCTAGAAATTGCAATGGCAGCTAAAGGAGGCGTATTTATCCATGCAACCGGTAGAATAATCCGCCTAATGCGATCAAAGAGCTTTTGATATATTTATCTGACTGATATTATAGACCATTCTGATACTTCGTCAGATAGTGATTGATTATGAGGTAAGTAGTACTTATATACTCGCAGTTTTCTATAAAGTTATTCTAAATGGAATATGTAGTTCGTGTAATTCCGAGATATCTTCGACACCTTATTAGTTTTAAATCACCTTATATAAACACAACTTATCCATTCGGCCCCATTACCCGTTGTTTCCTTAAACCTAAAACCGGCCGCCAGAGTCGGAGTTCCAAGGTACGAGGTAGTCGACAAAAGAAATGAGTCGCAACCACCCAACACATAGACTTCCCCATACAAAAGTTAAACTTTTCGAGCAGATGTTTCTACACAACTAGATTAGAACCCTATCATAAAAAAATTATAGGTTATAGTAATTCGGTCAAATATTTAGGCCTTTGAGTTACAGACAATAATATCAGTTCCTGCAATTCTTACAGCTGATCGCAGCAAGGCAAAATCGCTTAATTTATCAATTCATCGATTGTTGGTGCTGCACAACTCAAAAAAATTCAGAATACAGTCTATCTTACACTTCTATTGATTATCTATTAAGGTATGTAGTTTGGTCGTATGAAATTGTTTTGCTGATATATGGCTGTTGCTTGAACATGTCTATGTGTTGGTGGTTGCGACTCATTTCTTTTGTCGACTACCTCGTACATGAGCTATTTGACATATATTCGTAAGATGGTACATCAGAGAAACATCTTTTTCAACTTTAATAGCACTAGACCTGATGAATCATGAAGATAAAATTATAGTACAACACTCGTAACTCGTTCATGACTAACTCATAACAACTTAAACTTCCACTCTTAACTTTTAAGTGCTGGCCTAGTTTAGTGTAGCCATCAATCACGTTTACCGGCGCGCGCAACAAGGACTAACACAATACATACGGATAGATAGTACATAGGTAACTACTCCGTAGTATCCGTATTTCCATGGGCGCCAGCAAGGCTACTGAAAGACGCCACCTTCTGTATCCTGGTTCTGGCGATACCCGCATCCTAGCTTTATTTGTATTGTATATTTTGCTGATTCCTAATAAAGACTCTTGTACAGAGACAGATATAATTACTTTCAGACAAACATTTTTGCTAGTTATTATTCAAGCATAGATTCGCCGTTTTAGAATGGGAACGCGTACGTAGTGATGAACGGAATGTAAAAATAGAAATTGCTGTTGGGTGCCGTTAATATTCTCATCCGTACGGGTGCCAGCCCCCGAAACCCCCGTTCTAGACGAAGGGGTCCTAGCTATATCATTGACTTTGGAATAATTTCTTGATAAGCAATAAGTATCACAGTTTGTGTGTTTGTCCACACGGCTTAAAAATAGTTGGAACACATAAGGTCGTTGTCAAGACAGGTCGCAACAAAAGGAACAGGTAAAAAGTCAAATTTCACATTCTGAGCTGGTAACTTTGAAAGAGAAATTTGATACCACATTTGAATATCAGTTTCAAAAGACATTCATTGATTGACTACTGAATACTACATCTGTAGCTACCACACCATGGTAGTGATTTCAGTGAAATATTGCTTTCTTGAGCCGTGTGCCATCCTAACAAGCCTCGTACTGGTCTAGGCTGTTCGGTCAGGTGAGTCAGCACAAACCCTGCATGTCTTGGCTGCGTTCCTCCTTCTGATTTTTTTTGCTGAACTTGCGTCTCCTTTTCCTGATAAGTCAACCACTCCTGCCAACTCTCGTTGACAGTTCCCCTTCTCTCTTCAGAATACCGACATTGCATTTCCTGCGTGTTGCCGATTACTTTTACGTGTCTTTACCAGTTTTCACTTGAATAAAGTGAACCTTTCTCGCTCGCTTATAGACAGCTTCGAGTCATAATCATCCTAACGCATCAAAGCGCTCATTCGTTCAAATACCACTTGACATTATCATGTCTTATCACAACGACTCTCGTGGTGGTGGAGGAGGTGGTGGCGGAGGCTATGGTGGCGGAGGATATGGAGGTAACTCCAATGGATATTCCGGTGGTGGAGGAGGTGGAGGATACGGTGGCGGAAATGGTGGAGGATACTCCAACGGGTGAGTCTACTAACATCCTTGTCATATCATCAAGGTGGAATTCAAAACTGACATTGCGCTCTCAGTTTTGACAGAAATAGAGATGCCGGTGGATACGGTGGAGGCCGTGGCGGCGGCTTCGGTGGCAGTGGAGGCGATCGTATGAGCAATCTAGGCGCTGGTCTCAAGACTCAACAGTGGGGTTCGTAATATGGAATGCATCTACTTGTTCATAACTAACGAGAACTACCAGATTTGGCCACTATGCCAAAGTTTGAAAAGTCGTTCTGTAAGCTTTTGTTTATTTCCAAAAGATATCACACAAATTGAGCTAACTATTCCTAGATAAAGAAGCACCAACTGTAGCTGCCCGCACACCTGCCGAGGTTGAGGCTTTCAGAACCGAGAAACAGATGAGAGTGCAGGGTCGAGATGTACCAAAACCTGTCGTAAGCTTTGACGAAGCTGGATTTCCCAGTAAGTACATGAATCCATTTTCACAAACTTTTGATGTCTAATTGAACTTTAGGCTATGTCATGAACGAGGTCAAGGCTCAAGGTTTCAGTGCCCCAACTGCTATTCAGTCTCAAGGATGGCCCATGGCTTTGACTGGACGTGACGTTGTTGGTATTGCTGAAACTGGTTCTGGAAAGACATTGACTTACTGTCTGCCTGCCATTGTTCACATTAACGCCCAGCCCTTGTTGTCACCAGGTGATGGTCCTATTGTGCTTGTTCTGGCACCTACTCGTGAATTGGCGGTTCAAATTCAGCAGGAAGTTGCCAAGTTTGGAAAGTCATCCCGTATCAGAAATACATGCGTGTACGGTGGTGTCCCCAAGGGTCCTCAAATTCGGGACCTTTCTCGTGGTGTTGAGGTTTTGATTGCCACACCTGGTCGTCTGATTGATATGTTGGAGGCTGGCAAGACAAATCTTCGTCGGATCACATACCTTGTTCTTGACGAGGCTGATCGCATGTTGGATATGGGATTTGAGCCACAAATTCGTAAAATTATCGGGCAAATCCGGCCTGATCGTCAAACTTGCATGTGGTCTGCAACATGGCCTAAGGAAGTTCGTCAACTTGCCTCAGATTTTTTGAACGACTACATACAGGTCAACATTGGATCTTTGGATCTTTCTGCCAACCACAATATCCAGCAGATTGTTGAGGTTATGAATGATTACGACAAACGTGACAGGTGAGATCGACAATATTTACACGGTAAACTCAGTCTAACTTTTTAACAGACTTATCAAGCATCTGGAGAAGATCATGGACGACAAACAGAGCAAGTGTTTGATCTTCACAGGAACGAAGCGTGTTGCCGACGAAATAACACGAGTATGTAATCATGATCTAGATTTATGGCATTGCTAATATTTTATATCAACAGTTTTTAAGACAAGATGGCTGGCCCTGTCTTGCGATTCATGGAGATAAGCAACAGAATGAGCGTGATTGGGTTTTGGCTGAATTCAAATCTGGAAAAAGTCCGATCATGGTTGCTACCGACGTGGCCAGTCGTGGCATTGGTATGATATTTAAGAATATTTTTTTTACCCCCTTCCATTATGTGATGCCCTTACCTTCTTTTGTGGTGTGAACAGATGCTCTGCTCTCCATGCTTGCCAGATTATTAGCATGTCTTATCTTTCTCCCGGTGTCTGTTGGTTTCCGGCTATGGAAACTTTGATCTAGGAGTGCAGCTGTCTTGGAATTTCTCCGGACCCAAGACCGTAAAAGCTTATTGTTATCTCCGTACTCACCATTGAGGAGGCAAGGTTACATTAGTCGCTTTATGAGCTGCACTTTTAAGTTTCAGACAGCACAGGTTTTGCAGCGATGCAATTTGGGTGCAAAGTGATTCGAGAGTGAGATGCAGTAAACGCCTCACAGAAAAGAAGGGCTATTGCTACTATGTGCTATTCAAAAACCAAGATGCTAACTTATTTTGATTCAAAGATGTTCGGAACATCACTCACGTTATTAACTATGAGTATGTTCTACCACTTTATCTTTAAAAACTCTACTAACAAAATATTTAGCTACCCAAATAACTCAGAGGATTATGTACATCGTATCGGCAGAACGGGTCGTGGAGGGTATGTGTCTCAAACGGAAGATTTACCTGTAAATGGAGCTGCGCTAACATAAATATAGCGCTTCTGGAACTGCTATTACATTCTTCACCACTAATGATAATAAGCAGGCTAGAGATTTGCTGAGCGTCTTGCGTGAAGCCAAACAACAGATTCCACCAGAGCTAGCTGATATGGGTCGCGGTGGTTTTGGCGGTGGCAATAGCAGATTCGGCCGTGGCCGTGGTGGTGGCCGCGGCGGTGGTGGAGGTAAGCCTAAAGACGTTTCTTATTAAACGCACTTTAGCGTCCCCGATGTTGATTTATGCTTGTTTGACAGGTTACCACACCTCTTCTAACTCTGCGCCCCTAGGCCGCAGCCGTTTTTAATAATAGTGCCGTTCCACGTCAACACAGTTTTCACGCACAGCCGTAGATTTCGTTTTTCGCAGCTGGTTTCATAGATTGGGTTTGCTTCATTCACATAAAAGGAGGATGGTTTTGGTTGCGTTCAGTTACAGTTCCACTAGTAGTTCTTTTATTCAATAATGATTGAGAATCAGCGTCACTGTTCGGCTTAGGGGAAGACCCCGTATCCTTGTAAAATGGTTCGAGAATCGGATCGAGCTTCCTCTTGATAAAGACATGATGACAGTGTTTCTTTGATTTTGTGTAAATGGTGCCAGAGTTCTTGTGATTGTAATTCTATGCCCAGGGAAGTTGTGATGGAACTTAACTGTATTTTTTCAAACTTGTTATTGTGCTGCTATATCAATAACAATTCCCTTTAAACGGCTGCTATTCGCTCAGTAATCGGTTAGAGAGAAATTTTTGTTGGTTGTAGTTCTGCTCGGCATTCGCCGGAAATCATGTGTGATTGCAGGACTCATCCAGCAAATGATGTAAGGCAAAAGTGGATTTGGCAAACTTTCCGTCGTACCCTCGGCGACGAGGTTGTACGGTAATGTGCCCGATAAGTGGAAGAGAGGCGCATCGGAAGAATGGAAGATGTCATTTCTCGGTCCAGCCGTTCATGGAGTTTTAAGCGACAAGGACATCAGACAAATTCCCGCTCAAAGGTAGACACAATAATTTCGGCCCTTAACGGCTGTAGTGGGCTGTAGAGTACAATATGTATGTTACAAAAGTAGTACCTTTGAGTACTCAACTACAACGATTGTTTTTCGTCTGGATATCACTCTGAGTTTTATTTTCCGTGGTCATATACAAAGACCATCGGCCTCACTCTAGACCTGTATCTCTGCATGGTGCAGCAGGGGAGGGGCAAGGCCCTAAGGACTTGATTCGGGAAAAACTTTATTTTGGCCCCGACTTGTCTTTGACGCGTTCTTCTGAAAAAGGAAGCATACAACATACAAGGAGGTGCTGGTATAGGCTGGTATGGTATCGCGCTCCCATGGCTGGGGTTGTAGAGTATAGTACTTTGGTGTCCAATCCCCACTCATCCAACACAACCCATGCTTCATGCCTAGATATTTGTAGCGCGTCATATAAAATTATCGGCTTACACACCGGTAACCAGTGCGCGGGGGCCTCACAGGGATACCATGAAAGTCCAGGTCCACCAAAAGTGTGGCTAGATCTTCTTTCTGTGCGTCCTCTAGCCGCCTGTATGGTATCATCATGGCCTGCGTACTGTGCTGTCTACTCCGTACGTTCAACCGTACTTGCATCGTCACTGTTGTTGACATGGTGCGAAAACCCTCGGCGCCAAATGAGGGGTGCGTGAATCTTGGCCCCGTTTTTCTCTGATATGAAACCCCAGACGCCCACGGCTTTTTCCATGATGCCATGCATCTCGACCTGGGTTTTCAAAATCCTAGTCTAATTCTGCAAGCGAGTGTTTGGTTAAGGCCGGGTAATATTCATTGTGAAGAAGGATAGGTGCTGGCTGTTGATCAGTCGGCTGCCACCTATTGAATTGAAGAGTGCCGGATCCAAGCACAGTCCAATCCCTCCCGAGCTCTTTTCGGGATCAACCTTAGAGGAGGATACCTAACACATCAGCGTTAGATTGTGCGTAACAAAACACAGAGGGGGCTGGTGGGTCAGTACATGTGGGCAGAACGTGCAGCGCGCACTTCATTTTTCTGCTAGTGCTGCATGCAGTGTCTGGGGTCACCTACATACTCACATACTACACCTGTATGCTAGGCACTATGCCTACCTTGAAAGTTTCTTGTGTAACGGCGCACTTCTTTTAGTCACGGTTTTCGCCAAAACTATGCATTACATGGGCACTAAGTATCGTGAGATTTTGATACTGACCGAAAGCAGGTGAATTGAAGCAGTGCCAGCGAATAGCACTGAGAAAAGCACATAGCTTGATTCACCAGTTAGATTCAGACAGGAGAGAAACTTCGCTGAGGTTTACTGGAAAGCGACAAGTGAATAACTGATAAAGATCAGTCTCTATGGTTTTACGGATAGACGCATCCAGTGGTTTTGATATCCCATTAAAAAATGACCGACGGTGCCCATTTGTCGCCTATATTGGAGCTAGGGCCGGGGTCGGGGGCTGGGGCGTGAGATCAGGCCCTACCATTCATTGATCATTACTGAGAAACAACCCCAGCTTCGAAACCGAGATTGACATCTCATGATTTCATAGGCGATCGTGGGGCCGAGTAGTATCCCATCGATTAGATTTCGCGTGCAAAAAGACCTACGCCGCGGAGAATACTTCATACTATTGGAGGCGGGCGTTTCTGTTGCAAAACAGCGCTGCTCATCGGGCCGTTATCGCGACTTCTTCAAATGCATTGCATATATCGTGCTTTGACTTGGTGAAACGTATTCCCACATTGTCGGATTATTGTTAGCCTGTAAAATTACGGCGATATCATTGGATGTGAGTGTTGGTCGAAGTTTTGAACATGTCACTTTACAGCATGGCTGTATGCAGTTGGATGCGATAGAGGCCGGTCTGGCCATGGAAGGTGATTGGGTTGGAGCTGCATACATGAAGAATCAACCATATATTCCATCAACCATCATGTTAGTGCACTATTTTTTTAAGTTGGTCTTGTGATAGAAATATTTTCTAAGAAACATGTATCCTCCCGACGTTGTTTGGTCCTTTTCCATGTATTATTCTCTAAACCATCATTACTATGATTCTTTCGTCCCAAGGACAATTCCTCAATCCACGGTTCCGGGAGTTCGCCTCCAACCAATAAGCCTCACGGTGCGCTTTTGAGTCTGACCACCACAAGACTGCTGCATGCCTGCTCGTTAAACAAGACTTCCACGTTTATTGTTCGTTTCGGATTTTAATTTTTTTAGAGAGACACGGATGTGGACTTCAGCGAGCACGTGAACACACTGTGCGCACAAGGGGTTGCGTGTTATTCGCTTACCGCCGCCACTTCTTTGTGTGATTATCAAATTATTAGACGGTCCTCCAGACGAGACAGGATACTCGAAGCGCCCTCCAGCCTGAAAGACGCTCTGTCCTCATCCGATGGCGAAAAATAAAATGGATTTTTTTTTTCTTCTTGAATATAATTATCCGAGGCAGTACTGGCTCCTCGATTCGGCATCACGATCCACATCCATCCAGATATATGGATGTAGAGTAAGTACTCTAAAGTGTGCGTACAGTACGACTTGCATGGAGGGTCAACCGTTGTTGCTCACCCACCCAGCCACCTTTCGACTTGGGCGCATGTTGCAAGATTTGAGAGCAGGTACTTGTGAGGCAGCATACAGTAACCAGCGCTCTGGATCTCGGTTCCATGGCACCAGGCCCTTATGGGTCAGTCAATAGTAGTTTGCCATCCTAGCTTAGCCTTCCGTCACCATGTTTGATGCGGTGCCCTGCGATGCGGTAATGTTTCAAAGAATATTTTTTTGGATAGAAGGTTGGGCATCCAGAAGCATCATATGGCGGGGTGTTTTTTTTCTTCTGCATATTTGCATTGGCTGCTTCTGGCTGCCACTGCTGCCTTCTGATCCTGCGGATAGCCTCCATCACCAGAAGGTGGTGTTCCGCGCAGGTGAAGTGAATCGCTCGCACCTGCGTGCGGCCGTCCAATAGACGGACGGATAGCCCTTGCACATACATAGAAGTATGTACGTGTACATACACCCGCAAAGAGGCGCCTTTCGGGGAAGAGTAGGTATTCGTCTGATAGTTTTTTTTTTCGCGTGCACGTAGAACCCGCTGCAGAGTCGAGGGGCTTGTAAATGATGAAAGAGGCTCTCAGTTGTGCACGAACGATAGATTAGAATTAGAGTAGCCCTTGGAAGTCCTACTTTATTATGCTGCGCGCGAGCTAGAGCGCAACAGCATGTATGCTCTAGATTCATGTATGAATACCTTAAACATGCAAAACGTCAGACGGAAAAATAACGTGTCATGCCTGTGTCCATCAGCGAGAGGATCTAGGGAACAGATGCTCCACCAAACTGCTCAAGCTCTAGGAATGTAGAAAAGTTATCTTTGGTTTTTTCTTTCCTTTTTTTCCTTTTTCGACTTCGCATCGGTCTGTTGTAGCACTGGAGTAGACACACCCGGACTGGAGCCGGGTGATTGGTTGCGCCCCCCAGCAGGGATTCTGCGTTTTTGGACCACAGCTGCAGTTGTTGCATCCTGGGTCTTTTTGTTCTTTCACGATCGGCCCCATTGATGTAGTCGCCTTTTTGGTGAACACGTCCCTCGCCTTCTTTCTCCTCCTCCTCCCTCCTCCTCCTCTCCCTCCTCTCCTCTCCCTTTCCCTTTTCTCATCTATTTTCACATCTTCGCCACTTTTCCAAGCAGTGTGCCGCCTTGAGAAGAGAGCAGCCATTGTTCGTTGGCCCGCCTCCCCCCCCCCCCTCCCTCTTCCCTTCTCCCTTCCTTCCTGCCCTCCCCCCCCACACCCACGTACTCATCCCTTTGTCCTTTCGTCCTGTCCCACCTTCGCTCAAACCTCATTGACCGAGTACAACCGATTGCCGCGTGCCTTGACGCATTCCCCGCCATCCGTTCCTCATCTCGAAGTTTATCACTTCAAACTCGTCATCCTAAGGGAATTACAGTAGCTAGTGATCATAGTGTGCATCTAGCTCTGGGTCTAGTGGGAACTTGGAGGACCGGGCAAAAACCTTCCACTACTAAACACCGCTGGATCCGAAGCTAAAAAATTTCGACTAAGAAATCGGAGAGAGTTCGCAGCAAGGCCCCCCGGATCCCGCCCAAACTTCCTGCCTCTTGCAAAGTCACTTGGCCGCTAGGTATTTCCAATACTGCTGGACCCTCTTTGACTTCTTGCCCTAACGTAAAGTTCTCCGCCAGCCATTTGACCAGCCTTTCGACCCCATCCACGCGAGTAACGAACCCGACCAGCCTCTTGTGGAATCCTCCCAGGTTTCACCCATCCTTTCTACCCACCATTCTTCCTGCACCGTCGCTCTTGGACCCTACCGCTACCACTACTTCCGCCATACCATACCACCACCAACTTTGGCCGGACACCTAGTAATTACTACTCGCGTCACGAAACTCTACTTGGACATCACCAAAGTTGCAATTGATACCAATTGAATTACCCGTCCGAGGCATCGTCAATTAACTCTAAGCCGGGCTTTTTACAATAGCATGGTAGTTGTACCTTATCCTCAATCCACTCACCAGCAGAACGGTCACGCACAAATACGTACATCTGGGCATCCTATGGAGAGCAGGCCAACAACCGAGTATCCATCTGCAGCTTTATCATCAGGCTCGTATCAAGGTTATTCAGGTTCACACATAGATCAAAACGGCGAACAATCAGCAAGTACCCCCCAACACCCACAAACATCAACGCAAGACGCGAGATCTACCTACTCGTCGTCAGCAACTCCTACTTCTGAAACGAGTACCATATACTCTAGTAGAACCCCTACATTTGCGCCTGACCAAATAATTGGCGCGCCCCGATACGTGGAAGGTGCACACCGGTATCAACCAGCGAGCACCGCAAGTGGAGGTATGGCTCGCAACGTTACTGCAACGAATTCTCCAACAGTGAAGGCGGATCCTAAAGTGTCTGAAGATTCTACCGTACCAGCCCCTAGTCCCTCGTTTACCTCGCCAGCACACTACGGGTCGCAGTATCCACCGGCCCCTCACAATATGTCCGAGAGTTACCCTCATCCCGGTACGCCGAACCAGGCCTGGAGACAGGACTGGTCGCCGTACGGGCCGGCTCCTCATCAGATGAATCAAAGCCCGTATGGCCATACACCGTCACCAACAACCATGTCGGCTGCTCCTCCCGGTATGGTCTCAACCGCGCGACCCTCCGTGTCAGCTAACAAGCAAAACCGGAAACGTGCTGGAGACCAACCTACCGGGCATCCATTATCACAAGTTTACTCGTTTGTACCTATCCCTGGCGCGCAACAAAACAAGCGCCCGCGCCGACGATACGAAGAGATTGAGCGCATGTACAAGTGTGGGTGGAATGGGTGTGAAAAGGCCTACGGAACACTCAATCATCTCAATGCTCATGTTACGATGCAAGGTCATGGTGCGAAGCGTACACCTGATGGTGAGTGCTATTTTTCTGATAGTAACGTGTTTTCTTTTTTTTGGGAAGGTATCTACTAGGGTTGAACTTTGAACGCGAGCTTTTTTTAGTCGCGTTCTTTCTTAGCATGGTTCAACACGGTAGATCCTAGTCCGTTTTTTTGCTGCTACTAACAACCTTTGTGCAACAGAATTTAAGGAAATTCGCAAAGAATGGAAGGCTCGTAAGAAGGAGGAAGAACTCCAACGCAAGCAAGCTGACGATGAGGCGCGTCAACGTGCTGCCCAAGACGCGGTTTCTGCTACTTCAGCTGCAGAACCTCAGCCATCGGTGACGCCTACGCAATATGTTAGCGGAATGCCGCCACAACGACAGCTCCCTCCTCCGTTGGCGTACCAGCCTAACGTTTCACTTCCCAACGGTGGCGTTTACACGACTACCTCTGCTGCGCCGACTGCTCCCATGGAGAACATGCAGCAATATGGCCAAGCCCAGCAGATGTATACTGGATACGCTCCTCCTGCGGGATATGCCCAGAGCCAACAGATGTTTGCTGGCCAACAGCGCCCTGCACCGCAGAGCAACGGTAACAGCAGCACTACTACCGGTGGTGAGGAACCCGACGCGGATGCTGAGCCAGATCCTGATATTACTACAGCTCCCACTTATAGTTCGTGACGACTTTACGATTCCACCCGTACATACCGTTTTCCCCTCTCGAGAGTCGAAGTATAAATATTAGCAGCAAAAAACGAAGAGATGAAGTTCACGAAGAGGTACTTAGGGGGATAGGGGTGAGGGGTTTGGCTTTCCCATTGTCTTTAATTTCATTCTGTTCCCAATGCTTTGAGTTAACATCCCCTTCTATGTTCATTGTTCAAGCCCGAAGTTTGCCTGGTCGTTTTGTGAATTACCTTTTACTTCGTTGCATTTAGCTGAAAATTAGACTGAGGTGGGGTTTAAACCCCGCCACCCCACTCTAAATCAGTTTTGTTTCTTTCTGTTGATTAGAACCGGTTGGTGCATTCTTCTGGCGAGAGCGGTGAAGTTACGAGGAACAGGTGCTTTTTAGGTGGGATGGGGGGAGAAAAACGGCATTCGACCTTTTTGCTAAGTATTTCTTGCAGCACAAATTTCTAAATTACTACTTCTTACTATATTATGGGTGGGCTGTGTTGCTTTTTGTCATTTTTGTCTGTTACTCTTGTTAAGTTTGTCCGCACAAATTGGCCGGTGAAGATATTCTAGTTTCGCCTCCATGTAATTACGTTTGAGTTCAGTAAATAGATGTTAGTGGCAGATTCTGGATTAGATTGTCCGATTGTTTTCGCTTCACATGGACACCGTGCGAACCGTGAATACGTTTATTTCACACGCGTGGACTCTTATTTTAGGTGAACGTGTGGGACTCGACCACGGTTTTGGGTTCATCCCAACATGGCTCCTTTGTTCTAGCGGCGTTCCATGCGGTGAAGTCCGGTGGAGGGATAAATCTCCAGGAAACTGCAAAGCTAGTGCAGGTCCGGGCCTTGTTCTGAGCGGTTGTGGTAGGCAAGAACAGTCTATTGGTAAAGTTTGGTTTGTTCGTGTACTACTACTGCTACCCCGTATACATAATGATACAGATCACCCCAGCATTTACGAATGATTATTGATTTACTTACTGGTATCTTATGTAAGTCAGTCGAACACTACTAACTAGATCCCCCTGTTGGATGTTACAATGCATGCATACATCTACTTGAGCACGGAGTAGGTAGATACACACAAGACATAGCCTCGCCTCGGACCGGAACAATAATAACCCTCTTAACGATACCATGCCGACCTCCCTATTTTGCTCCGACTTAGGGCTTCCTCGCATCAGTATCCGAAAGGACAATCCTAATACACTGGCACAGTCAGAACTGGGCTAGGCCGGTACGCCATTCCTATCTGGTCGACATTGCCAACCGTTCACGGCACAGACTAGGATGGGTAGTGGGTCCGACACCTTGTGGGCAGGTGACCGGAATGTTGACCTTGCCGGGTTCGTCGGGTCTAGCGGTTGCTCCGGGGTCTCCAGTACGATTGAGGTGTGTCCATCAGCCAACGACGCCTCCACCACAAAATTTATTTTTTTTGCCGGCGTGCATGGATTAACAGGGGATGGGGGGGGGGTTGATGCCAAGTCTAAACAGAGACATCAAAACCTGGCGCTGGGGTTGCAAGGTGCAAGCAGTTCATGTGTTCTGCAGGGCCACACAAGGCTCAAGCAACAGCACTCCGTAAAGCAAAATAAAACCCCCCGAACGAAAAAAAAAACAACGGCACATGCATTATCGCTTGTCTCAGCAAATTACTAGACTACTGGCCATGCACTCCCCAAACGGTGATCTGACTGTCATCTATTACTTCTAGGCGTCGGCAATCTGCCATGAGCGCAGGCAAGTACAGACTACATACCAGCTAGGTGGAGGCAGGCCAATTCATGATTCTACTCTACTCCACCTAATCTACTCTACTCTGTGGGTGATAGCACAGGGTCCGTGTGTTTTCGAAACTTCCTCGCCGGATAAAGCTGACGGAACACCAGTTCCGTGTGGAAGAAAAGTGGGGGAGCCGTTTTTTCTTCTCAGGAAGAAGGAATATTGATTGACCGGGGCGTAGGTCTCATACATAATTGTCAAATTATCACAAGCTGCTACCAAAACCCCCGCGCCCGACTTGTTACTCCACTTTGAAAGCATCACAACCTAATATCTTTACCGCAATTAGCTATATGGATCTTCACAATTCAAACAGGAAATAGGGGTTACTACATCACTGTGCGTCCCCGCGAAAATGAGTACCGAAATGGGATCAACTGGATATATCGGCATTGGGGAGATGGATGCGACGACTATGATGACGACAAAAGCCGAAGACGGTTCTACAGTTCCCATCTGGGAAAGCGGGGGCCAAAAGAGAGGGTCCACATCTGAGGTCACCTTTGGCAGGGGAAAGCTGGCTTTGGTGCTGCACCATTCTCTTTGACAACACCACTAGTGGACGATCATCATAGCGTCGTCAATGGAAACCAAATTTCCACCCCTACACCCTGCGGTGTAGGTGAGTAGTGCGCTGCTGTTTCTCCAGAGAAAGTCCCACAACACCCCTCACTCTCTGGCACTCACTGGCACTCGAACTGTAACCAGCCACGTTTCTGCCTGCCCGTGTCAGCCCAGCATCACTGTGTATAAACCTAAGTGTGACATTGCCCGCATGGCCAGCCAACAGTATCATGCATCGTGATATGAGTCGCAGCGCTTCCATCCGTACAAACCCTGGAATATATATATGCTCGTTTAGAAAGAGGTGAGTGCATATCGTTCCGAATATCGGATAGAAGACCACAAAGAATTTTTTTATGTAAGTAAATGGGGCTGGGCGAATGATAAACGGCTATACGGCTGGTGTGTTTAGAGGGGTACCCTTGGGCCATGGAAAAAGCAGGCGGGGACATGGTGTCCCGAAACTCCGCTAGGATTATGATTCGCTATCGGCATAACACTGTTCTATACAAAGGTGGGGGAACCTTTTATGTGAAGAGTGGGTGTCTGTCTAGAGTAGACACCAAAGTACTCTAGAGGTAGAGTGCTGGCTGCCCAAAAGCCTGAGATCTAGATCTGCGGATCCGAGATCTTACTTTTAAAGCTTTGCCCGGAAAGTTGGGCACACCGTCGAATTCGTGAGACTAGAATGTCATACGAAGCCCTATTTAGTTCTACTCTAAATTCAATTCTGGGGATTAGAGCATTTAACTTGAAAATATTTGCTGACTGTGTTTATGTACAATTACAATGGATTATTAGATTCTTTCACGGTGTAATAGGATTGGCCATAGTTCCATCTACGTATTTCCCCAGAATATGGAGAATCCTATTTTTTTTGGTGCGCATGAGTCTTTAGGCTCCTATGAACACCAAGGTGTCCGCTCGGAAAAATAACATTGTTCAGGGACGTGGGGCCCAGAAGTTGAAAAGAATATTTTGCCAAATCATTGGGCAATAAAAGGCAGGTAGCTACTTTGTATTCCAGTCACCGTCTGGAAATAATTTTTGAACAGGTACAGGCTTTAACAGGCAGTTCTTTCCTAAACGAAAATCAAATATTTTACTCCCTGTGTTCCCATCAATTTCCCTCCCTCGGCATTGGTTTTTCAAGACATGTCTATCAATGTCCCCTCTCCACTCAATTGCCAATAGGAAATCTCCGCTATTCAACAGGATAATCTTTGGTATCGGCACTCACTGTCGGTACATTTCTATCCCATCATGTATCGATGTGGCCATACATGTGTTGCATTTTGCGGTGAAGGAGGCGGGGGCACCTGATTCTCGGCCCACAGCAACTCTCCTTTTTAATCATCACTATTCGGTCTAAATCCCACGTGTGTTGACGCTCGGCGATCCAGGGGTTGCAGTGAGACACCCATTTGCTGGCTATTCAATGGTTGTTGGCAACTTGGCACACAGTATCATATGGGTGCATTTAGGGTGCATAGTCGGAGTATGGAGCACTATTTACTCTACTTTATTCTACCGAGCGGCCGGAGGTGTGCTGGTGAAGCATTTGCTTCGGGCACATGAACTCCGTAGTATGAACCTCCTATCGATATGGGATAGTATCCCATCCGTAAGCAACGGCGCTGTATTTGTGGCGCAGAACCGGGGGTTTAACTAAGTACGGAGTAAGTACTTAGAGCACAAGCCTCCAGAGATAGTATCCCTGAAAAAGCCACCAACAGTGCATTTTGGCGGAGAATTTGTGTGAATCCAACAACTTTACGGTCGATTGGTGGCTTAGGCATTTCCATACTGTATCATCTTGTACACATCACCGAGATTCACTGGATCTCACACGGGCGAGAGACCATAACAGCTAGTACTTAACTTGCCAATACGGATAGTGTGCAACTCGGCTGTATATTTAGTTTAGTGGCTCCATCTAGTCAGTGCATGCACTTGTCAGATCAAAAAAAAATATGACGGCGGTTATGTAAGCCTATGGATGAATAGTAGCCAGCTTTGACTGATTATTTAGCTACTTGGAGATTGATTATATCAATGGAGTCTATGAGATGAATGTCAGTTCATTTGTCAAAGAACCCTTTCAAAGCAGGCGGATTCTCAGATGTAGTCATTTTGAGAAGTAAAGGTTATGATCAAGAGAAAAAAATTCGGATTCCCTCTTTCATCACTTTGCTTCCACATAAAAAAATTTGCTCGGGTCTGGAGACCCCGGTTCTGTTCCCCGAAACACAAATATCATCAGCACCTGCCCCCTAATTGGCACACTCACCCCGGCTCGTTCTCGGCTTATCTGGTTTCGGCATATCCGATGGTATGCAGCAGGTGTAGTTGCGTACATCTTCAACCATAACAATGCAATGACATGATTCTCTTTCGTTTTCTCTTTGATCCCCGAAACTTTGAGGACATATCGGAAATGGTGTGAGCCGTGTGCTTTGCTGCATGCTGAATACACATGTTCAGGGGTATCTGGAGCCGGAGTGTGGTACATATCCCTCGTCTCGTCCTCCTCCTCTCCTCGGCCATGCAACCCAGAAACCCGTCTGGTTTGCAATATTTAAAAAGAAAATGGGGATGTAGATCTACCAGCGCAGGGCAAGCATTGTCGGCCCTTTTCCCTTTTGTCATGCTAGAACAGGAAATAGTTAATCGTGACACAGGGAATTTTGAGTTGTTGTAGGTCATGCCTAAGTCCGAACAACTCTGCAAGTTATATCGGGGTTTGCCCTGTTCGCTGCCCAATATCATGGATGGCCTTGTCACGTGAGAGGATTGGTCCGGCACCATGCATTTGGGCTGCATTATATTATTTCTCCTACAGGACTTAGCCTCTGCGAGTTGTTTTGTTTGTAGCCAGATATAGATATAAATCACCAATCGACCGTTAGATAACACAAACCTCAACCTTAGACCCTCCCTACGTGCCCTTAGGGCCAACTCCTACATAAGGCTGTTTTCCCCCACAAGTGCTGCAGAGTGCACTGCCGATGGTTTGTTTTGCTTTTTAGGCCGAGACTACTGTTCGCGCCGTAATGTGTGTGGGTGCGCGACAGCAGCCTCACTTGTGTGTATTCGTACATTCAGTACGTGGGAATGGATTTCTACTAGTTGATTAGCGAGGCTAAAAACTACCGAATATAACTACGGAGTAAGAATATGATTATTAATACAGGCTTTTCTCTGTTGGTACGAGTACATACTTTGTTGCTTTGTATAGCAATCTCTGCGACCAGTTGCACGAACGATGTGTGGTATTGAAAAGTTCTTTACGTTACCGTGCATAAAGTCAGTAATATTGTTGGAGCAAAACAAATCTCATGTAGGAATACACCCACCTCAATGTGTTGGAAATGCTTAATGCAAGGACTTATGAACACATGATTATGGGTAAAGAGTTATTGCATGTATTGTACCACTTTAAAACACGTTGGATAAGTTGCAGCTTGCGGAAGCGAATACAAAACCCTTGTATTTTTTTCGGATGAAAGTGACAAGAGAAACAGGGATGGTGCAATATACATAAAATATTTAAAACCAGGAAGAAAAAGGAAGCAAGATATCGCATCTCGTTGCAATTATCTAAGTGATTTCATTGCGTTGTAACCAACGCAATACAAATTATACACACATGGAAGTGAGCTGTAGAATCACTTTGATACTGAATTTAATCAACTCCGTCACAGTGGTTCGCAAAAGCCTCATGCATGTAATCGGTAATTCATTTATAGCTATAGACAGGGTATGATTTAGCAATTCTAAGTACTCAAAGTATTTCGTATGTTCCGATATTTGTGCTCGCCTCACGTTCCCTTGCTAGTCAGTGAGATACATACCAGGTAATTACTCCAGAAGGAATATGTAGTGCCCATCTCCGCTTTCCCCGGTTCAGTCTGCGCAGAACAGACAAAACCGCCGGGCCCCCATGGCGGCGAGAGCACTCATGGGATGTAGCTGGGGTGTTATATTCGTTTATGTATACCCATACTCCCTAGCCCATGTCCAGGACCAGGTCGCGATACCAACAAACCCACCAATTTGGGTATCTTGTTTGTTTGTGTTGCACGACACAATAGACCGGCGCGCGACAGACGGACGTATTTCTCAACTTGCAACGTCGTCCTATTCATCCATCCACGTCCCTCCTACACACTCCGACGCGCCGGCGCACCGCGATGGGCAAGGCATCATGGCCTTGGGATGGGGATTCCCCACTATGGGCGACCGGCCGGCGCATGTGCTCGTGGCCGAAATCGAACGATCTCAGCTGCCTGCCTACTCTAGCCTTCCGTTGGACGACCGGCAACGTCCATAACCGGCCTCATCCCAAATCGACATGTATCCCGGCCGGCGGCTTGTGTCCATGACGGACGGCCGCCGCCGTCGGTAATTGGAAAGCAAACTAGGCCGTGATCACCCGCATGGGCCTGCGCTCACGTGATTGTAGCGTGACGGAGTGCTGGAATTATTTGAACTGGTGGTTGTGCGAGGATGGGGCTGTGGCGCCGTACACGCACACCTAGACGCCGTCCTACATACCTAGGTATTCCAAGCGGCTGGGTGGGGATGAGGGCGGTTGGACTAGCGAGAAAGTCGGGCATCTAGTAGAAGCACACGTTGCCGGGGTGGATGGATAATAGTGATAACATTAGGGCAGTGCACGAGGTTAACAGCATTCGTACAAGGCTGGGGGATGCTGGTAAGAGATACTTGCTCGTGCCTGTAAATAACATTAGTATTAAAATATACTCCGTAGAGAAATAGACCATGAAGTAAATCTACTATTATACAAAGATATTGAACGGCAAAGCTAATGTGGAATTTACCAGTGCACCCAGGTTCTGCTTCCCGAGTGACGCACAATGATACCAATATAAAACCACAAGTGCCAAAGCTGGTAGGGCACTGAGAGATCGTTGATTACTGTGCATCCTAACACAAAGCATTACAAGTTGCCACAAACCAAAAGGTCACTATCCCTGCCACAAGCAGATTGTATTGTAGTGCGAGCAGTTGATGCAGCTGTGGCACTGTGGCGCTCACGGCCGCATGAGGTATGGAGTGATACCGTCATGTTTGCATCGATTCCTCGTAACCTCAATACAAGTGAGGCAAGGGGGAATTTTGACAAGATATACTGGTCGCTTTTAACCCTAGGCAGACCGGGATGGAAGGGTAGTTAGTTCTTTACACGTGGTGTATCCAGTAGGTTGGGCCATATGTTGTTGGAATAAGGTTAGCTGGGTCGACGCAAAATAGATGTGTATGCGCCGAGTAATCTTATGCAAGGTGGAGTTGCTATTAAAGCTTTGAAAATTTGATCACTGGCGTAGACAATGCTCCTGTTGAAATAATTACAATACACCAAATAGCGGTTATCAGTAATTATTTAATACTTTGTACGTGAGGTTCTGGCAACCTAAGCTTGCCTTTTTGGAGCTGGAATTATTGGTACCCCTAAAGAAGTGTTTTGCGGTATGGAACAACTTTTTGTGTCAAGTACGTGTATTTTGGGAATCCTGCCCTTGAGTATGTTGTCACTAGTACGCATTGTCGTCCTTATCCATTAAGTTGTACTTGGTACCTATATATGGTACCTAACCTGCTTGAATCTAATAATTAGCTTCCCAAATAGAGTATTGGTTTTCAACTTGCCATAAGGCCTACCTATCCAGAATTCGGGTTTAAACCTACATTTTCTCTGTGGCTTTATGATGTAGCTCCGAGCCGACATAGCTATGTGATTCGTGGATGACCTTTTCTTGATCAGTAAATTTTACATAGCTACTACTATGTGCCAACCTAAAGTGATTGGTGTCAAAAAGTTGATGTTTTTGTGTGTCTTAATCACATGCTTGAGCTGAGTTCCAATCAATAAAATCACAGTATATCACCTGAGCTAGAAGTAACAACAGAATTGTACCTTTATTTATACGAACCCGTATTATATAACAAACCAAGACGTTATAGTCTATTTATATACATCCCCGCAATGAACCAAAGACACACTGACGCCGAAGAATCCATAATTTTTTTTGACTCCATGAAAACCATTACTTCCATTTTTCCTTAAACGCATGCGCGAATAAAGGCGTGACTACGTACATGATAAATCCAGGTATGATATCACAGAAAATATCCCTCCTTAGAATAACTAAGTCTTCATAGCTCCCCCGCGGAAGCCTGACTGTTGATGGATTTGGACATTTCTTGGTGGTCTTTGATCGCCTTGACCTTGCTCTCCTTCGCCGCCTTCGCGCATGCCGCCCCGTCCGCCCCTTCCGCCCCGTCCACCGCGTCCGCCCCGCCCACCGCGTCCACCACGTCCACCACCTCTCTGGGTACCACCTTCTTGGAAGCCACCCTGACCCTGTGTCTTCTGCTCTAGGTATCGCTCGTTCATCTCCGTCAATCCACTGGCCTTATCTGCCAAGGTGAGAGCTAGAGTTTGCAGCCTGGAAAGTTCAACACCTTTCCGGAATATTATAGCGTTGTTGACCTGGTCAAGTGCAGCTGCAATTTCTTCGTGGGCGATCATCTTGGATACAAGGGCAGAAACCTTCCGCTCAGTAAGATCAAACATTTCTGTTAGTCGTGTGATGGAGAGTGTATCATAGAAGGGGGCATAGGTGAACAGGTATGTCCGAAGGCCCTCTTCCTGTATTTTCTCACTGAGCATAGTCTTAATCTTCTCGGGCTCTGGCAGAAGGTCCCAAATCTTGATGGCATGGATCAGATCGCTAGACTTTTTCCACTCTCCGGCAGCCAGTGCTTTTGCAGCCTGCATAACATGATCACGGGTATTCTCGGGCGGACCGGTAAATATCTGTCGCTCGTGATATTCGAGCATTCTCCGAAATGTCTTGCTTATAACACGCTTTTTGATATCTGGACTCGAACCAGTGGCTGCTAACGCAGGGATTTCCAAAAGCATAGAACATGTGAGATATGCACACTCCAACAGTTCTAGATTGATGTGTTGATGGAAGGGAAGTTGGCGTTGGCGTTCCAACCTTTCTTGCTCGGGAGAGACTTGCATATATCGTTGAATCTGTACACCTTGTGCAAGCAACTCCTTCAGTCTGCCAGTTCCACAGATTTCTTGCATCGCTGTTTGCGCTTCATATATAAGGCCTGCCCGGAAAGCACAGAGACCAACCTGCACAAGTGTTCTATTGTACAGAATCTGTGTACTAACATCTGCAACATGGATATTTTCTTGGAGATGAGACATGAGTAGTAGGTCCCGAGCTTTGTAAAACTGGTTATGGAGGGCATAGTGATATATATGACATAACATAGCACGTGTGCGAAGGACGGTTGCGTCATGTTGGTATAGATATGTGCACAAACTGTGTAGCAACTCGCTGGCAGGAGCTGAAGATTTATTTCTGGGGGAGATAACCGAATCAAGAGTAGATGGCATGGCTTTCCAGGCATTTTCTTCACCTGAGATGATAACTTGTTCGGGCTTTTGGGAATTAGAATTAGTATTAAGAAGGGTTTGAGTAAAACATGTAGTCTTACCTTAAAGTATACGTGGTCTAACCTCCGCATGATAACCCTGTTCAGAGACTCGTCTGTGGGAATGTCCTGCTTCCGCTGTAATCGCTCCAAGTATAGCTGACTCCGAAGAATCGAGGAATATAGTGCTCCCTCATCGCTTAAACGATCGATATATTCCGTTGTGTGGGGATCAATATGTTGTAGTGAACGAGTAAGTTCGTCGTCCAGTCGGTCCACAATTGATACAACACTTCCTGGAACTTTGAAAATCTCACCCGGCTCAGGTTGAGGAGGCTTCTCCTCATCATCCCATTCCTCGGCAGATTCCACAACAACAAAGTTCTCGTTTGCTTCCAGAGTATCTACGAGAATATTGAATTCCTTTTCAGCCCTGTTGCCAGAGTCAGTCAAGTCCGTGGTCGTATATACGAAAGACTATACTCACGCCTTCCACTGTTCTGTTGACATGAACGAAAGAGAGCCCGTTGTAAGATCAAACCGGGTTGAGATTAACGCAAGCAAGACTTTGATTTTTTGGTAAGGTGTTTGTGCAACTTCCAACAGCTTTTCCATGACCCGGATTTGCTCCGCTCTATCTGTATTTTTTTTCCCTCGGCTCCCAATGATAACTTTGAGATGTTTAAATATAGATTCTGGAGTATATTGTAACGTTTTTCCACCTCTCCCGACGGTTGCGAACCCTTCATCATCATCATCTTCTTCAGGTGCGAGGTTTCGTGCAGCAGACTTCTGTTTTCTTGGTGTCGGTTTATCATCGACTTCCTCTTCTTCAACCATGAAGGCCTCCGGGTCTTTACGGAAAGACTCGATTTCCTTCTCGTAAAGGCGGTTGTTACGCTTAATCCTTTGTTTGATGGCATTTAGAGCACGCGCATTGGCGGCGTTCATCTTTTTGGCAGTAGCCTTGTCCTTGACTGTTTCGTTCATGAAGTCTTCCAACTCAGCGATAATCTTAATATATATCTTTGGCATTGCAATGCCCTGGCCGACCTTTTGTACAGCTCTGTTGAGCTTATCGAATTCTACCCATGTTGGTTAGTATCATGGTTAACCATCAAATTACCCCGCCACCCCGCTATCGTGGGGATGAAGTTGATCATCAAAGCTGAACCAACCTGCAGATATGACAACCCAGTCGTTGATTTTTTGGGCATTTTCAACAAGTTTAATCATGCCCTCAATCTCCTCCTGTCGTTTATCTTTCGCACTCTTGACAGTTCGTTTGCCATCTTCTTCATCACTATCGTCATCCGCCGCACCCCGCAGAAACCGACTCCCCCCTGCATCATCATCAGAGTCGGAGTCATCATCCTCTACCTCCTCTTCAGATTCTGCCTCGGAACTTTCCTCCTCCGATTCTTGTTCCTCTTCGGAGTAAAGATCCTCCTCATCTGATGAGGAAGACTCGCTGTCGCTCAGGCCGCCGTGGAAAAACCGAGACATGGTGGTTTGATAGCTCTGAGTGCTTCGCTAGGTTTATGGCGGGCCTACAGGCTATGGCGGCAAATCGGGTTGGTTGAAGTTGGAATTTGCTGTTCGTGGCGCTATGATAGAACACTCTCACGAAAAATTTGTGCGGCTCAGGGTGTGAGCCCTAAATCCTGGACCGGAAAACAAAATCACGCCAAACATTCAATTCAAATATTATGATTTTCAATGCAACCAGAGAAGGCTTGGTGCTATAAATCGAAGGAATACATGTACATGAATTTTAATTCAACTATTAGAAATTAATAGAAGAAGTCGGGGATCGCTGGACTAAGTGCATCCCTTGTTCCGATGTTTTGCTTAAGTAATGCTTTGTTACTCTCTGACATGTCCTCGTAAATCATAGACGCTTACTTCCCGGTATACAATATTCTCTTAACCAAACATGAAAACTGAAACATGATTCAATAGAAAGTGACTCAGTCCTCAACCTAGCAATTTTAACAATAGTAAATGATGCGTAGAAACATGACAAAAATAAGTGAGCTGGGAAACTTGCATGCAATAAAAAATAATAGAAAAACTACTCTCATTTTAATGTCTCCATTTGGGACAAAAAATACCTCCCTCTTTCAAGTAAAATAAAATGAGCTCCTGCTATCAAAAATTCCCCTTTTCGTCAGTGGCGTCATGATCTCAGTTTTATTCGCATTTTAACGGGCCCGGCCCGAACTCCACACTGTTGTCCAATCGAGGACACCAATGGGTTCAAGAAAGTATCCCTTATCGATGTCTAACTTTCATTTCAATGTGCCTGCTTACACTTCAGGAAAAACCAGGAAACAAAATAAAGAATCCCGCAAAAGGATAACCATCTACTGCCATCTTTGCTGACTGCTGAATAGCCCATCTTCCAATGTTCGATCCTCGAGGTTTCTAACCACATCCCGTCGATACTGGTTACCACGACCCCTCGGCCTATTCCCACTAGACTCATCTGGAATACCGCCAGGGGGCGGCGGGAAGTATGCTGGACTGGGTTGAAGTCTGATTGGATGATTAGGATCCATCATGGACGCGGCTCTTTGGATGGTAGCCGGAATTCCGGTGCCATCCATCATGGTTGCAGAGCGTTGACGACTTCGAGCATTATTCTGTGCGTATAATCCAGTCTGGTATTGGTTTGGTATCTGACTGGATTGTTGAGAGTGTGTTTGCTGTTGAGGCGCCATCCCGCTGTATTGACTACTACCAGTTTGATATGCTGGGGGTGCTGTCGGCTGCTGGGTGTGCTGCGGAGGATTGTATATATTATTGTAGACTGGTGGTTGGGTCTGCGATTGCGAATGGTAAGTGCCCATGGATGCATAACTTGAAGATGCTTGGGCAGCCTGGGCCTGGGCCTGAACTTGTGCTTGAGCCTGGGCCTGAGCCTGGGCCTGGGCCTGGGCCTGGGCCTGAGCTTGCGCTTGCGCTTGCGCTTGAGCTTGAGCTTGAGCCTGTGCCGCCTGTGCTTGCGCTTGTGCTAGCGCCTGAGCCTGGGCTTGGACCTGGGTTTGGGCCTGCTGTTGTTTCTGCCGAGCTGCCTGTTCAGCTCTTTGTTGTTGCTCAACAGCGGACATTGGTGATTTCTGCAAAGGCGAATTATTCTTTAGATTCATAGGTGGCACGAAAGGACCGTTATATTTTTGCTGAGTAATGAACGGATGCATTTTGGCCTGTTGTGGCGACCATCGCTCCATTGGATTGATACACAGCAATCCTCTCACAAAATCAATAAATGCTACCCTGTTATTCATTTCTTGTCGCCGCAAATCGTTAGCATAAGGCTGATAAAGCAGCGGAATACGTATAATACACACCTCTTTCCACCTCAATAGGTTTCATATTTTTCCTGGGCATAGCATATTGTCTTATGATTTCGGGTAGAGTGGTAGCTTGAAAGTACTTTTTCCCAGGCTGTTCTTTGGTTCCATGTTCCTTGGAGTAGGTTTCCATACTTTTTAATCTGTATGTTTTGCGTCCGAAATCATCCGTAACCTTTTCAAAGAATTCCCCAGCCTGTTTCCCCATCTCTATCATCCATACTGGAGGCATACCGAGCATCTCGGTTATTCGAGCAACTTGGTTATACTCGGAACTCCCAGGAAATAGAGGTAAACCAAGAAATAATTCGACCACGATACAGCCCAATGACCACATATCAATTGATGAAGAATATCTTGTGAAGATAAGCGACAACCTTCAAACGATATAATGGGAATAGCTTACGGTAAACCAAGTAGAACCTCGGGAGACCGATAAAACCGTGATTGAATATAAGTATATACGGTCTGACGCTCGTCACAGGCAGATCCAAAATCAATTACTTTGATAATAGGACTCTCCAAACTATACTCGGCGTTTAGTAAAAGTTCAAAACAAATATATGAGGGAGTATACTTTTTTAGTAAAATATTCTCCGGTTTCAAGTCACAATGTATAAGTCTTGCTTTGTTAAGTAAACAAAGAGCGTTGAGTAGCTGTTGAGCAAACACTCTCACAAGTGTCGTGCTCAAGCCACGGAACTGGTTCTGCTTGATTAGCTCGTATAAATTTACACTGAGTAACTCAAACACAAGACATAAATGCTGTTTGTGAATGAAGGTATCTTTTAGTCTTAAGATATGGTGGTCATCATTCCTATCAAGCTTGCTGTTAAGCTATAAGACAAAGCGACGTAATGTTAATTAGCCATCTTCTCATAATTTTGTAATGCATAGGTGGGCTACCAAATCAAGGACGGAAACTTCCATCATGCTCTGATTAAAATACGCAGTCCGATTCTTCACAACTTTCACTGCAACAACTTCCTGTGTCTTTAAATTTTGGCATTTGACCACCTGACCAAAAGTACCTTGACCGAGTACATCTAAGATCAGATATCGATTTCTAAAGCAAAAATTTATTAGAATATCACTAACAGCAGAATTCTGTTCAAATTGGCATACTTTGTCTCTTCCGAACCCAAAATATCATTGACGTATAATATATAGTCACTGTCCTCATTGTCGTAGCCGTCATTTTTCACGCCTTTGCTCGGTTTCGTCAGGACTCTTCGAGGATTCCTAGAAGACTCATATTTAAAATTCGGATTACATATCCGGTAAGTTGCTGGTAAATAAGTCGTTAATGCTTGGACAGGCTATTAATCATATTAGCAACAAATTAACCGGACTAAATGAATCCATACACTGATAAACCCCCCCTCGGGATTTGCCCTTCTATGCGCCGGTTGAGCGTTTGTTCTTGGATGCAGATCACTCAGGTTGTTTACTCTTTGTAATCTTGGCGCTGGCTCTCGTGGGGGTGAAGAACGGGCGGATGGAGCTTGGTCAAACATGGAGGATTGCGCTCCAGTCGCCGACTGTGGGTAAAATCGACTACTGCCATTGGGGTCGGATCCTATGTTTTATCCTGAGTTTAAGCGAATGAAAGCGAGAGATGGATAAGGGGCATCAAACCTGATGGCTGTATTATAGCTGATTGTTGCTGCTGTAAAGGGTGCTGATAGCTTTGGATGGCCGGAGGTGCGCTTGTCCGTGGTGAACCGCTAGAGGGGTGTTGATTATAGTACGACTGGGAGGCATTGGTATAATTAGGCCGCGAAGGAGATTGTCGATGAGGTTGATAAGAAAAGCTAGAAGATTGCGACGGGTTTGAAGTCGTATACTGTGGTTGTTGCGGACTCATCGTAGTGTTCATGGGAGAGTATCTTTGGGAAGTTGGAGTTTCATCTGTGCCTAAGTATGGTTGTCGAGTCTGCGGCGGCTGCTGTGGGAACTTTGCCCTGTTGTATCCGTCGGCTTCCTGCATTTGAACGTCGACGTATTCATTACTGTTTTCAATACGTGCTCCTGCAGCCGTTGTATTTACAGCTGGAGTACTACCTGCTTGGCCATGATATGTTTGATATCCTTGTTGTTGAGTTTGGTGGCTGGATGGAGGAGGAGGAGGCTGTGATGCGTACTCACGGGAGTGCTGCGGGGAAGTATTGGTTTGCGGTATAGTGTTGCCTGGGTATCGTGATTGACGGCTCGCCGACTGGTCTCCTGATAACGACGATGGCCACGACTCCATCATTTGTAATAGCCAAAGTTGAACTGTGTGATTCGACTTTGGTGGGGCTGGGTGCGGGCTCGGCGGCCGCGGGGAAAGGTGTTGTGGATGCGAAGCGTCAACAACGAGGAATATTGATCAGTCTAGATAGAAGCTAGGCGAGAAGAAAACCAAGGTCTAATAAAAGCAAAAAGAAGGCGGGAACCACACAACCACAATTGCAGGAGGAAATAGCAAATGACGTGGTGGAAGACGACCGATGGCTGTCCGCTTGCTCTGTTGCGGAGGTTCCAAGCGCAGTGGAGACCTTGGCCTGTTGTAATGGATTGTGTCTGAACCAACACGCAGCTTCAACCACCAAAAGTGGACCTTTTTTAAGAACAACGTGCAACTCACATGAAATCTGAGAATACACAAATCACGTAAAATAAGTAAATCTAGTGATCTTGGTTTATTAACAGCCCCGTACCCCCTGGCCAGTATGGGTAAAGGTCAATATATTGGCCATGTCCCGGCCCAAGGTACCAACAACGACTACACACTTCTTATGATGCTATAGATGGCATTAATTCAGCCCAGAAATACTATACATGATCATTTTTGTCTTTTTACTAACTAATTTGGCTCGCTTCCCTGATCGAACGGATCATACGAGTAAAAAATCAATTGTGTTTACGAAGCAGCAAAAAAAGTCTAATATTTCGAAGCTTTGAACACCAGTCGGCATTGGGGCCAAGAAAGTACGTATGTGTCTTTTTATGTGCAGGAGAAAGCGGAATTTGGTTTAACTACTATTCTGAGCCATTTCAATAAATCAAAACATCAGGAAATTGATGTAAATACGCTATCAACTTCCATAGCAGCTTTGGTGGGCTAGATTTTGATATTAGAAAGTGATACTAAGATATACTAATGTACTCGCATGAAGTAGATATATGAGTGTATGACCGATCGAAGTCATGTAGACTTGCATGATTCAACTACGTTTACTACATGACTTCTAAAGCAGCTACACGATCTAATTAACCTATAACCAATGTCCAAAGATACCTAAACTTGTATCTTCTCGAAAAATTTCCTTGCTTCTTCAACCGCTTCGTCTAGCTTATCAATATTTGTGCCAACACCCTGGCTAGTTGGCCCTTTACCACCAGCCTTTCCCCCAATAATTCCACTGACTATACTAGCCCAGTCCTGAGCTGATGTTTTCTTCACTAGTTCCTATGGGATATATTAGACAAAGTACAACACAAGTCATAAGAGCATACCGGTGAAACATAGCACCCGTGCACAATTTTCCCATCACTCTCATCCCCTGCAAAAAGGTATACAGTTTTGTCCTTTGCTTTAGATTGCACATATTTGATGACATCGCCAATAGCCTTTCCATTGGCAGATATTGGCAGCTTAGCGATCATTGCCTTGCTATCCTTATTCTTCTCAAAGTATTCCGTAACTGTATCCATGGCCTTCTTTAGCTCAACTTTTTGCCTAGCTTTTTGATCTTCGGTCATTGCTTTATGAATTTTAGCAAATCGGTCCCGGAATTGGGCTTTAACAACTGCAGAGATGGCAAGGTTGTTAAGGTCTACCTGGGTTTTCTTGATGTCTGCTTCTTTACCAACTCCAGAGGGTTGCTTTTCCAGACTATCAAGCTTCTTAGAAAATTCTGATGCCACTCTTTGTACTTCGTGTGCATCTTCGCCGGTGACTGCAACTATGCGCCGTATTCCCTTCGCAATGCCAGCTTCCTCTAAAATGATTAAATCTTTGATGTCACTAGTCTTTTGGACGTGTGTTCCACCGCAAAATTCGACGCTGACCCTCGACCAACTTGGATTTTTAACATCTCGCAGTAACTCCTCAACTTGTACCCCAACGGAGACAACACGGACCGGGTCCGGGTATGTTTCGCCAAATACTGCTCGTACACCCTGGATTTCCCGGGCGGTTGCCAACGGGACATCTTTCGAATACACCTCCAAATTTTGGCGGATGTACTCGGTTGAGATCTTCTCAATCTCCGCTAGCTGCTCAGCTGATACCTGTGATTTGTGCGAAAAGTCAAACCGTAACTTGTCGGCAGCGACCAGCGAGCCCTTCTGCTCAATTTCAGCCCCGAGAACTTCTCTCAAAGCATAATTGAGTATATGTGTTCCTGTATGATTGTTCCTTATGGGCCATCGCCGTAGCTAACTTAATTAGTGATGTTCCATCAATGCCAAAATCAAACTAACCTCATCATACTCGCTGATAACTTCATCGAGAACAGAGAAGTGACCATACTTGATGTATCCTGTATGAAAGACGTAACCAGCATACACCTGGACATTTGTAACTTCTAGCTCAGCTTTCCCATCGATGATAATCTTGCCAGTGTCGTATTCTTGGCCTCCTTGCTCTGCATAAAAGTTTGTTTTGTCTAGGATAACTCCAATCTGAGAATTGGCAGGTATATCTTCGGTACTGTTTACAAACTCCTTATTATAGTATATTGCTTTTATTTGACTCATAATATCACCCTTTTCTGTAGAAACGATGAGTGAGAATAAGGGGTAAAATTAGGATATATCTATACGCACCATACTTATACTTGTCATCCGTCTTTTGCACCTCCTTCATATTTTCCAGTTTTCCTAGGTCATGGACGTCCAACTTTAGAAGCTCTGCAGCGCCAGATTTTTTTACTACTTTACTGGCTTCTTTTGCATCTGCCTGGGCCTTTTTAAGCTCGTCTTCGTCAAAGTCGAGACCAGCCTCATCCGCCATGATGCGAGTCAGGTCAACCGGAAACCCGAACGTGTCATACAAACGCCAGACATCTGCACCTTTTAGAGTTTTTGTTCCTTTGGCCTGAGCTTGGTTGGAGTAGTGCTCGAACATTTTCTCGCCTCTATCCAGGGTACGCGAAAAAGATTCCTCCTCTTCATCAAGTGTCTCTTGGACGTCCTTTTCTCTTCGTCTCAACTCAGGGAACATATCGCCCTATATGAACATAAGCGTTTAAAAGACTAGTAAAGAATACATCCTATATACCATTTGTTCAACAAGAGTTGGAACCAGTTGCGAAAAAAAGTTTCCGATCGGTACATTGAAGTAGCGCCTGGCATATCTTGCACCTCTTCGGAGAATTCTCCTGATCACATATCCACGGCCTTCGTTATTCGGGACGCAGCCATCGGATATCGCAAAGCTCAACGTCCGTACATGATCCGCAACCACCCGATATGCAGTATCAACCCCATCCGAATCATCCTTTCCAAACTTCCCGGCGTACGGCCGTGCTCCAGTAAGGGCTTGTATTTTGTCAAATAAAGGACCAAAAACATCAGTATCATAATTTGAGCGTTTATCTTGCAGGACAGACACCAGGCGCTCAAATCCCATACCAGTATCCACATGCTTATTTGGCAATGGGCGGAGAGACCGGTCGGATTCCCGATTGTATTGAATGAAAACATTATTCCAAATCTCCAACACATCAGGATCATCTTGATTGACTAGATGTGCCGCGTTCCTTCCTCCAATCCGATCGTAATGGATTTCGCTACATGGCCCACAAGGGCCCTGTTCGCCCATCTCCCAGAAATTATCTTTCATGTCACCTGGTAGTATATGATCGTCGGCAACACCAACAGAGCGCCAAAGTTCCTTGGCCTCCAGGTCGGGTTCCAGTCCACTGGCCTCGTGTCCTTCGAAATATGTGACATATAGCCGGCTTGGGTCAATGCCATATACCTTAGTAAGAAGCTCCCAGGAGAAGCCTATTGCCTCTTTTTTGAAATAATCGCCAAAGCTCCAGTTGCCTAACATTTCGAAAAAGGTCTGAAGCCGCATAAGCGAATCTATCATTTAAAAATATTATCATGAAATACTGACGTGGTGATAACTATCTTTGCCAACATCATCGAGATCGTTGTGTTTACCACCTTTATATGTTAAATGAGGATCTGCAACTGACTTTGGATCGATATGAGTTACCGGCTCTGATACACTGATATGCACAATCAGTAATATTCTCTAAAACTTTTATTCGGCGAAGCTACCTTTTGCGTGTTGACAGCACGCCTCAAACTAGCAAAATCTGATGCTGGGTCTACTGTCCCGAGAAAAATTGATTTATATTGGTTCATGCCCGCATTTGCAAAAAGAAGAGTCGGATCTGAATGAGGAACCACCGATGATGAAGCCACTATGAATCATGTTCAGAAAATTGTTTGCGCTTTCTGCTTTGGGTTGTCCAAACCAAACGTATGGCCATTTTTCTTGAAATATTCAAGGAAAGTGTCCCTGACCCGCTGAGAATTCCACTCCATTTTCAATATTGGGACGTCAACAGTGGCGTCGGCAGTGGAGTTGATTGACGACGAGCAACGATATGCACCAGCGATAACAAGGGAGAGGGGTTGCTTATGTCTTTGGCGGGGTTGTTTGGTGGGGCAAGCAACTGTTAAGAGAGTTGCGCGGCTGCTTTGAGGGTGACTCAACAGAAACCTCTGTGCGCTTTTCACTTCGGCTGACGAGTTGTAGAACTGTCGATAGAGATAACGGCTTTGTGTAAGTCTCGACATATATGGGCTAATTTTCCAGACAATCGAGTTATATGTGCAGGACCTGGCTAAGTTTCGGATAGTTGCGTAACTCACTCTACTAAATATTCTAGATTTTTTTACTGCAGGACATCCCCATAGCCTATGTTACTTTAGTTGTGTTGTTATTCTAGTAGGTTTCCGTATAATGAATAAGAAAACAACTAATAAGTAAGTATATGAAGTAAAAAGTACTACCTACATCTTAAAGTAAGTATATTAGTATTTAAAAAGAAGTACCTAGGTACCTCTTAACTTCTTAATATAGCAGAATTAAGAAATAGTTGAGGTGTTTCTCGAAAATTGAGCCGCAACGCACGGACTACCATACTTACTCAGGCTTGGCTGTCATCATGATTCACGCTTGAACACGTCCCTCCCGTGGCGCGTCTTCCCAGTTTCTTAAGTCTCATGTGGTATTTAGCTTCCTGAGGATAGACCTTATAAAAATATCTATCCGTGGTTCTATAAAAATCTAAAGTTTCATTATGGATGTCCCGGAAACCCTTCCAGTCAGTACCAACACCAAGGGCGAACCCCCTATGGGCGAGAGATCCATTCTGGAAGACTCATTGTTCGGGGCCAGAACTGTAGATCAGGAAACCCTCGAGCAGGAGGTTGCTATAAAGGTCATTCAAGATCCCCGTAGAATACATAACTGTGTTATCTAAAGCTTATAATCATACGTTCAAAAGGCCGAAAGAGAACTTATCACCCAGGCTAACGAAGATGACCGCCGCCGCCTAGGAAAGGTGCGAAATGAGAAGGAGTATGCTTGTATAATATAAGTACTGTTTCTAAGGCTGATGATGCAAATTAGAAAGCTTGAATACCAATTTGCAAGGGCGCGAGATCAATATCAGAATGCTATGACGAACCGGGAAGAGATTTCCCAACGTATTGAAGAACTTAAGCAAAATATATCTAGGCTCAATGAGGACATATTGGATATATCCCAACGTATAATTCAGCGGGATCGACAAGTTGAAGCTTTGTCTGGTCTACAAGTTGATACTACGGAGCATCGACTGCCGCATGAATCCGATAGAGAATTTCTCATACGTATGCTATCCCTAGCTACATATGTACTTGGGTATACAAAGCAACTAACTCACATTATAAACAGGTACTGGGAAGATTACTCCGTTTGATAATCTTATAGGCATTGAAAGGAGAAGCTCATTAGTAGAGTCAGAGCCGGTATCAGTGCCTTCGGCTCTTCCAAATGCCCAAAAAATAAGTGCCCAGAACCTGCGGAAGCCTGGCTTCGGAGATCAAGACGCAAATGAAGCCACCTGCCCGTCTAGAAATGTAGATTTGGTAGAAGATGGCACAGATTTCGAGTCTTCCGATCTAGTTTCTAAATCCCGAGGAAGAAAGCGAGAGAGCGAGTATGAATCAGACGATGATTATGTATCACAAACTTCCAGTGTAAACCCCAAACGGCGAAAGCTAGTACGCCGAAATAAGCAGTCTGGAGTCTCGCCTGTGATGTCTGAAGACAGTGAAGATGAATCTGAAAGCGATGTTCAAACGCGCAAGAAACGACCATCCACCATTCCTAAATCCATTCAAAAGGTTCGTCTTGACGATGGCGATGAGAAGACATACCAGAGAAGGCTTCAAGGATGGTCTTCAGAGAGAAGTAAGGCACGAGAAAAGCATGGTACACATCTAGATCATGAGGATCAACTGGAAGAATGGCACATGCCTCACCCAACACACCCGGACCAAACCTTCAATGGAAATTTCAGACTCCCGGGAGACATACATCCGTCCCTTTTTGATTACCAGAAGATTAGTGTTCAATGGCTCTGGGAACTTCACTGTCAGGATGTGGGTGGCATCTTGGGAGACGAGATGGGGTTGGGTAAGACAATCCAAATCATTGCATTCATTGCTGGTTTGCACTATAGTGGTATGCTGGATAAACCCTGCATCATTATTGCACCGGGAGCTGTTCTCAAGCAATGGGCTTCTGAATTCCACACCTGGTGGCCGGCCCTTCGGGTAGCAATCCTGCATAGTAGTGGTAGTGGGATGCTTGTAACTACAGCTGATACCAATTCCGATTCTGATGAATCTGGTGGTTCTAAAGCAACCAAGACTTCCAAATCAGCCGCCAGAAAGATTGTCCAAAGGGTTTTTAGAGATGGTGTGCTATCCTGAATCAAATTGTGATAATATTGATGATTAACTGTATGCTCAGGCCATATACTAGTAACAACCTATGAAGGTTTAACTACTTATGGAAGTATCCTCCTCGACAAGTTGTGGGCCTATGCAATTCTTGATGAAGGCCACAGAATTCGAAATCCCGACGCTAGAGTTTCCCTGACGTGTAAACAACTAAAGGTATGCCTATATAGTATTATTCATTGGCTGGTATTAACCTTGTACACGCTAGACAACTCATCGGTTGATTCTATCTGGGACTCCGGTACAAAATAACCTTGTCGAACTTTGGAGTCTCTTTGATTTTGTATACCCTGGGCGCCTTGGTACACTGCCTGTTTTTAAAGAGCAATTTGAAGTGCCTATTCGAATTGGTGGGTATAAATCTGCAACAAATATCCAGGTCCAAACGGCCACAAAATGTGCTTTTGTTTTAAGGGACATGATTGGGCCTTACTTACTTCGTCG
The DNA here is from genome assembly GCA_024516215.1 of Geopyxis carbonaria. NCBI lineage: Eukaryota > Fungi > Ascomycota > Pezizomycetes > Pezizales > Tarzettaceae > Geopyxis > Geopyxis carbonaria. Next base: position 620,779 of record JAJJXG010000025.1, on the reverse strand, counting down.
CCTGAAAATTGATGTAATGCGTGATTTGCCTAGCAAGCACGAAAAGGTTGTGTTCTGTAGGCTTACTAAAGGTCAACACGCAAAATATCTGGAGTACTTGAAAAGTCCGGAGGTCCAGCAAATATTGGATGGTGGGCTCAAGTCGCTAGCAGGTATCTCAGTGTTGAGAAAACTCTGTAGCCATCCTGATTTAGTGGACAGAGAATCTCTTATAAACGTAGGTGATGCTTTCGAATATACAAATAAACTGCTGACACTTGTAGAAACCCGGATACTATTACGGTCATAGTTCCCAATCTGGTAAAATGCAAATAACGAAAAAGATGTTGCTTTTATGGAAAGAACAAGGTCATCGAGCTTTACTTTTCTCACAAAGCGTGAAAATTCTGGACATCCTTGAGAAGGACATAAAAAGCTATGAAGGATTCAAATATCGCCGGATGGACGGAGGCACACCAATACCTCTTAGACAAGAGCTTGTCGATGAATTCAACAAAGATGAAACAATCAATGTGTTTTTGATGACTACCCGAGTTGGCGGACTAGGTTTGAATTTAACTGGCGCTGATCGAGTGATCATTTTCGATCCAGATTGGAATCCATCTACAGATATGCAGGAAAGTTTTGAGAATAAAAGATTAGCAGTATTTCATGGCTAACCTATCTCAAAGGCACGCGAGCGTGCGTGGCGCATTGGTCAACGTAAATCAGTGTCAATTTTTCGACTTGTTGCTGCAGGGACAATAGAAGAAAAGATGTACAATCGTCAGCTTTTTAAACAGCATTTGTCTCAAAAGGTGCTCAGTGATGCTGCACAGCGACGAGTGTTTGAGGTAATGATCACCATCATTTGAGGAGAGTATAAGTTAAACTTCAGTAGTCAGACACTCTAAAGGATCTATTCACACTAAGCTCTGGTGGAGGAGGGACATCTACTGGAGCTATGTTCAATGGTGCGGAAACTGTCTACGGAAAGGATACTTCAAAGCCACCAGCTGGTGACACGTCGAAGACCGATAACTCTGAATTGGACACTATTACCGGGGTTTCGGGCATGCAAGACTAGTAAGTTATATGGCACACCCAGAGCGCAAATGCCTTCTAATTATTTTTATAGCAAAATACAATCGAATGGAGGAACTGGAGCGAGTAATGAATCAGGAGAAAAGCAATTCATTGATCAAATATTTACTCATGCCGGTGTTGTTAGTACATTAGAGCATGATCTAGCTGTGGGAAGTTCTTTGCTAGACTCTACTGGTTCTGAAAGATATGCTGCTGGTATAGCCCTAGCTGCTGCCGAAAGACTTAAAGAATCCATCAAAGCGGCCCAGTCTGCGACATTGGGTACACTCACTTGGACTGGGCGTAATGGATTAGCTGGCAAGGAAGAGAAAGTCCCGAAACGTGCCTCTGCGTACAGCTTATTGAAAAATCTGAAAAACTCGACACGAGATGGTTCAAAAAACACGGGCCAGGCTAGTTCTGATGTTGACAAACGACCATTGTTGTATCAGATGCTTGATATGTTCAAGCAAGCCGGTGGTAAAATGTCTACTCCAGACATAAAAGTTTGGTGCACAGATCGGGAAATTGATAAAAGGCATCCAGACAAGGCGGAGGAGATGAGACTTGTTCTCCGCGAACTAGCTATCCTCAATAAGATCAGCCATGAATGGGAATTGAAGTCGAAATTTACCGACAGCTAATAATATTGCAGTTTCAAACGGGTGGCGTTTATGTATAAGTATGTTGATGAATTTAGGGCCTATTCTATATACCTTGCATATAGAGGCGTGTTGAGGGGATTTTTCCAGCTATACTAAGAAAGTGTGTAATAGACTATCAAAGAAAACAGTGCTTGAGACAAGTATGCTTATTATATATATAGTTGTAAACTCCAGACTTTTGTCGGAGGTCGCAATATTATTTTCTGACCATGACACATGGGTCAAAAAAATGATCTTGTGGTATTTTGTAACTTTACTAAAAATCTACGTTATCATATCCTATATGTTGCAAGACTTCAGCATACTTCTTGACATGGTTTATTATTGACAGTAGTATTGCGCGTACGCCGGTGATTTGGGAGAATAGTAATCTGCACGGTGTCTTAAGAAGCAACGTGCCCGTTGTTATGTCATGATTTACTCTGACACTGTAAGCTAGGCGGTTACTATTTTATCGCTCCAGATACCTCCATATATACACTAAGTATGTAGTCTTAACATCGTAATAAGATACTACTGCTTACATAAAGGCAGTTAATTATTCGAATGGTCAACAACGAAATATATCTGCGTAGTCTGTCGCCGCGTAACCGAGCAAATAAATTTTTAAGGTACACCGACGGTGGCACACACACAGGTTGTTACGACCGCACAGACTATCATGTGCCCACTAAGTTATCCACCGTTGTAACTATTAAATCTAGTTTCGTATTCTAGTTTAGCAAATCATATGTAACCAAAGTCCCTGTGTTCTGAGTAGCAAATCATGTAAAATGGGAATTATGATCAATGTGTGTAACTCCGCCGCAATGATCAACGTTGTCTTATGGGTTCATTCTGATATTGATCCGTTTGCATTGTGACAATGAAATTCTTTTACTAGAAGTGCCTTGGACACAGTGGTTGAGGTGCATATGATTAGTACCCTCGTAAAAACTGTATCACAGAGCTCCTACACATGCACTATGCGTAATAATTAATACTAGATATGTGTAGTTCATGAGATGTACTTTATGGTGAATCCAACCCAAGTACCACTCTAGCGCTATTTTTTATGCTACTTCTCCTCTTTACAACCTCGATCGTGTTTGTGAGAGCATAAAATAGCACTCGTGTTGACAGTTTTTAGCGTTGTGGATTGCAGAGCATCTCATTGCGTGGGTGATCAATACCCGAAGTGGGCGACCGGTATTGTAGTTCCAAAAATAGGAGCGGAGGCCCCTGGCGGAGCACAAAACTAAAGAGCGCTCTAAGCTCTTGGATGCTTTCTACCCGGTCATACATTTTCCAGCTTTTTTGAAAGTAAAGAACGATACAATATTCAATAAACAGACAGTTTTTCGTCTGTCATCCTCTCGTTTCCAAATCTTGTTTCTTCCTACCGGTTTCCATCGTTGGTCTGTTTTGATTCGCGTACACTTTGTTAGAAAACTTTAGTAGGGGATAGGCAACATCCGACCGCCTCCGGCCCTGGGCATTTTATAAAATCCGCGTGTTCTCTATTTCCTCCAAGTCTACTTATACTTCCAACGGAAAGAAAACACAATGCGAAACCTTCAGATAATAATTGCCCTGCTTCTTACGTTTACGACGCTGTCGGTATCTGATCCTGGAAGTGGTGATCCATTTGGACGAGAACTATGGGTCAGAGAAGGTTTGAAACTTATGAATACTCTATACTTTAATGCTTAACTAATTATTCTGTAGCTTCACCGCAAAGAGCAACTTCTGGCAAGGGCGAACCGTTTGAGGGCGATGTAAGTCCTACAACGACTGATACACAGGCAACGACTGCAACTGGGAAAGCCGACGAAAGTAATGCGAAAACTACTGCAAAAGCAGATAAAACCAATTCTGGGGATAAGAGTTCTGCGACGGGTGACACTAAAAAAAATAAGGAAAGTGCCTCTGATAAGAAAACAACGACAAGGAAAGTCAGGGTACCTGCGACAGCTGTAGTGGGCGCTGTAAATATGAAGACTCCTGCGGCTCAAGATGGATTCTCTATCTTCAAGATCGGAGAAACTGTTACGTTTGGATGGAATTATACCGATCTCGTTGTTTCGCCGACAAATGTCAATGTAGAGGCCTATTGCACAGATGGTGCCAATTATTTTACAATCACTGGAAATGCCTCCGGCGATACCACAAAGGCTATTTGGGATACAGGAAAATATCAGGCCACAGCTAGTATCAAACTACCAATGTACGATGTTCCAATTGTCAAATGGCTGGAAATGTAAACTAACATCACAGTGCAACTTACACTTTATTCATATACGATGCATCTAAGAGCCGTACAGATGTCGCCAGTCCAGGATATCTCGGTGTGTACCAAAACCTTCGGTTTGGGTTGTACGAGCCCAAGAAAGCGATACCATTATCTCGTTAGTGTAATATTTGATTCGTAGTTGCAAGATACTGATAGATTTATTCAGAGTTTGAGTGTCCAACATGCTCCCCAGATGGTGCCAATGCTCTCTTGAACAAATATGCCTTACGCATGTCGCTTCTCATGGCTTTCTTATCGACAATATCATTCGCATGGTTTATGGCAGGAGCTTTATAATCGATTTCAAGGTAGTGAGGCTTCAGTTCCGATCTGGGCCACCAATGGCAAACGCTATATTCCCCAGTTCTTCAATGGATACCTGTCTTGCCCCCAAGATGTGGTTCCAACATTGTTAGTTGCATTTTATTTCCATCATTGCAATATGGACGGCAGTCAAAAGTTTGGCATCAGCATAACGGCACCGAGATAATATGTTCGACACCTCCTGTTATGGAATGTGGCTGGCTGATTGAGAAGCGGAATATCCACTTGTAATGTATTGTGTTGGGGTGTTTTCCAGTTATGACATACCTTGGTTGAAGTGCTTTGGAGCTTACGGTGTTTATGTTTTTGTTTTCTTTGAGTATATAATTGATATGTCAAAAATTACTTTCCACAAATTAATGTGAGATTGATATTTTATGGCCAGTCTCTATACTAGATGTTTTGAGAATCCTAGCAGATATTTTTATCTTACCTTTGAATTATCAAACGTCTATTGACCGTTCCAATGCGCCCCCTTCACTAATTGTTCCTATCCGATATTGATGGTCATATTACGTCCCCAGAGCGATACAGATTGTCATGGCTTTTGGTTATAGCTTATTGACAAATGTTGGGGTCCAGTATTCTTTCTCGTCGGCTTGTGAATCCACCCAAACTAACGAATCTGAAAGGAGGTCGTCCAAAACTGTCTGCGCCCGAGCCCTATCCCAACCCAAATTAAGGCGAAGCATTGAGTGCGTTACAAATCCCAATACCTGTAAAGAAAGAAATTAGACGGATGCGTGACGTAAAATTTCACGAGGCAAACACATGCCTGAATAGCTTCTAGTACGGTTGACTGATCGGTGTTGAGTTCTTTGGGTACAGATCTGATCATTTGTCGACGACCAAGTTCGACAATAGTAAATCCAGACCCCAGAGGGGTTAAAGATTGAACTGCACGGAGTATGTCATCCCTAAGTCCATCGATGAGCTCGTAGTTATGATCCATGAGTCTGGACACTGTACTCGCTGACGTCGCTAGTGCCACCAATTATTTCGTCCTGCCTCATTATCCTGTCTTTGACATCTGTTATAGCTATCAGACCACCGTTTTCCTCTCGCGTCCGCCGGCAGACTTCTACAACTCTTACTGCCAGCTCAAAATAGAAATCATTGACACTAGTTCCGAGCATCTCCGCCCAAAAGGATCCTTTTTTATTAGAAGAGCTGGCAAGCGGATCTACGCCAATGGCCGTACACATCCTAGCAAATTCAGCACGGAACTCTGGATTTGATCGTATGTCTTTGGCGTGTGTGCGGGAGAAATGAGAGAGAGCTTGTTGAAAAACTTCAAGCTGCGTGTTTAATTCATCAATGTGTGACTTTTGAAGACGTTCGCCATGATTGGCATATATTTGAGAAGCTTTTGATGTTCTGCTCAAAGCTCCTAAACCAACTCCTTTCTGCATCCTATGTAGTTGAGAGGTTTGTTGATATGATATTAAACAAGCTTAAGCTTCGGTGGGGTAGTAGCTACATTGTATTCCATGTCGCTCACTTGTGTAACGGTCTGGGTACTATTACATAAGCACACATAGGGTTCTGCCCTTCTTCGTATTTCGCAGTCCAAGGCAAATTGCTCAGTACCACATTGTAAACTCAATTTTCTCAGTGAACAAATTCAACCACCGATTATCGACAACAGCAACAGCCAATCTTCCCGGTCGCAACACCTTCAGCAACAATGACCAACACGTACGTATTATCTCGCCTTTGTCCCGAGCCTATATCTGCATGGCTTCCGCTCCGCTGCGCTTGCGATTGCAACCAGCTCGAACAAATTCTTGGGTCTCGCTGGACGAGCTCGGGGTATTGAGTTAGAATTGTCTTATGGCATATCTTTCTTTAAATATATACTGCCTGGCCATTTCTTCCATTGTTACAATTGAGATGTCTCATTGATCACTGGCTGAGAGGGTGCGCGCATGTCTATTCCTGAAGAATCTTCGGGGTATTGTTGGATGAGTATGCAGCTACTTCTAGAGATCTCTTTTAGTGAGAGATCATAATTCTAAAGTCAAGCATTCTCACCGATTAAACCTATTTCGTCGGGTGATCTCAAGCTATGAGCAGAAGAGCAATCTTCATACTCGACGTTATCAAATGAACTATTACTGCGGCTCGGCCATACTGATTATACTCTCTTGGACATACAGGACCACGCCAACTGCTGAGCAGATTCTGGTCCCCGAGACCCTACTGAAAAAGCGCAAAGCTTCTGAGAAGACAGCCGAGGACCGAAAGGCTGCTGCTGTTGAGCGCAAGAAGGTTAGTCTGAATCTTCCTATTGTTACCTTTGTGGTGAAGGCGGACACCGATGATTAAAACTACCATTATTTGCGATTAGTCCTTCGGGACAATGTTATCGTTAATTAACCATCTTTCGGGACTGAGACTGTGTCAACTACCTCACTTTATGATTATGCTTTACTCGTTAGGAAAAATGCTAATTGTGTGAATCAAAAGGCAAACAAGGCCAAGCGTGAAACCGTCTTCAAGCGTGCCGAGAAGTACGTGAAGGAGTACCGTGATGCTGAGCGTGAGAAGATCCGTCTTTCTCGTGATGCCAAGAAGGAGGGTGCCTTCCACGTATCCGCTGAGCCCAAGGTCGTCTTCGTTGTTCGCATCAAGGGGTATGTAAATTTGGAATCTATTGGTGCCATTTTCTAATTAAACTATCAAGTATCAACAAGATTGCTCCCAAGCCGCGCAAGATTCTTCAGCTTCTCCGTCTTCTCCAGATCAACAACGGTGTTTTCGTTCGTTTGAGCAAGGCTACCATGGAGATGCTTCGTGTTGTTGAGCCCTGGGTAGCATATGGTGAAGCCAACCTGAAATCCGTCCGTGAATTGATCTACAAGCGCGGTTACGGTAAGGTCGACAGACAGAGAATTCCTCTGGTAATAAACATCTTTCGTCCTATGTTTTCTTGTGCTGATTTTATAATAGACCGACAACTCGATCATCGAGGAGAAGCTTGGCGAGTTCGGTATCATCTCTATTGAGGATTTGATTCACGAGATTTTCACTTGTGGCCCTCACTTCAAACAGGTTTGGCAGACCATTCCAGCTTTTGATATATCAAGTACTAATTCCATTGCCAGGCTTCAAACTTCCTGTGGCCCTTCAAATTGTCCAGCCCCAACGGTGGTTTCCGCCAGCGTAAGTTCCAGCACTTTATTGAGGGTGGTGATCTTGGTGATCGGGAACACTTCATCAACAACCTCATCCGTAAGATGAACTAGATCGGCGTAGGATTACAATGGGTGTTGCCTATAAAAAATTTCCTTTAACACTGTCATGGGCGTCTTTTGTGGAACAATGAAAATTTCAATCGGGTGTTTTGGCAAGTTATTCAACGGTGCAAACTGGAGTTATGAATTCGAATATCAAATGCGTGTGGTCGGGCAACTCTTTGAACCGTATTCATAATGAATTCTTGTAAAAAAACTGGCCTGCTTGATATAAATAGGGTGATAGATTAACTCCGAGATCAACCACAATACTTGCCGTCAAAAGTAGTTTGTTTTGGAATAGTAATCAACCAATGATCAAGCACAAAGCCTGCTGTTGCAGATAATTCACATTCACTAGCACGTACCATAAATACTTTGAAATCTAGCGCTACCTGCTTCATTAGAGTACATTGGAAAACTCTCAACGGTTGCTTCATCTATGTAAAGGGCGGAGTGCATCAATTTATCCATTAAAAAAGTAACCTTGAGCATAATGTATCGGCACATTGTTCCACAGCTAGAAAAAGAACCTTTTAACGATAGGAAACGATGGGAGATTGGGTGTGAGCGAGGGATGGAAGTAACAGGCCTTCAACTGGCCAAAGCATGGAGGAGTTTGTCACTAAAACTCTTAAAATGAGATGTAGAGTACAATACTTGACCTAGAAGGACTTTTGATAGAATAAAATTGATAGCTATGGCTCGATATTTACCCCTCATTAACAAGTTTTCATCTATACTTTACAGGATAGCTTCTACATCACACGAAATAAGCTGTTGTTCGACAGCAATAATATGATAAAGAGTTATGTCTGATAAGTCGTCAATGACCGGTGGAGAAATAAAATAGATGTGCCCTTAGCAGTGAACAGATTGGAAACTGACCTACAACCGTGAGCAAGCATACATGACCGAAAAGTGATTGTGTGGCACTGGAATACATAGAGGATTTGAGATAGAGAAACAAAGATGCTCAGCTCGTACCTCTCTCTTATATATATCCGTATCTCACCTAATTGCTCTCACTATAAAACGGTCACTATTTACCCCCCCTTTTTTACAACTGTACTTACATCTTGAAGTATCCTAAATGCTGTGTGGTACATTAGCTAAAATTTGCGGCTTGGCATAAACGCGAAGCAAACGCGTAGATGAATGGCGCGTATATTAGTGTATACTATCCAGGCTCTGTAGAAGGCCACCCCCTCGCCCTCATTCAATTCTTTTCAATTTATAATTCTCGAGTTATTTCAACTACTACTATACTGACAGGGCACTATTACTTTTTAGTGGTAACATATTCGTCGCGATGGAGCGCTCTCGCCGTACTGGGACAAAGGTCAAGCCTCACGCAAGTTTTGCAGAGCTTAAAAAACTGCGCGAATCAGGCAAGAAACGACTGGAGGTCTATGAGATTGAGAAGGAGGATGATCTGTATGAAGAAGTGGATGAAGAAGGATATAAAAAAGTAGTCCGTGATAGATTGAATCAGGACGACTTTGTAGTTGATGACGGAGGGGAGGGATATGTTGACAATGGCGAAGATGTTTGGGACGAAGAACGTCCTTACTCAGAGGATGAAGAGGATGATCACAAGCTTTCATCGAGAGAGAAAAAGCGAAAACGGGAGGAAGAAATTGAAAAGAAAAACAAGCAGGAGGGTGATATTCACAAATACTTCAACAAGAGCGGACCAGCTCCTGTGAAAACCAAGGTCCTCCTGAAGACCACACTTATTTTGTTGTAACTAACACAGACAAGTCGACTAGCACAGTCCAAGACACTGAATTTTTGAACGATGTACTTGGAGAATTCGACACCGCTGCGGTTCCAGATGGTCGTAGTCTAAAGAAAAAGCGACGGGAGGATCCTATCAATAAAATACGAAGATTATCACCGCCACGAAAAGGGCCGAAAAAAATCAATAATACAATCCCAAGCTCCCCGCCTCCTCAAAGCGCATACGACAACAATGACGAAGCCACTGAATACATGCCCCCGCATATTGATGAATATGACACCCCTATGAGCGATGCCCCAATACCCCCATCATCGCCTACGACAGGTGCTGCGAAGAGAAAACATCTAGAAAAAGCACAGGATGAAGAGGACGATGAAGAAGAATTTGCCATCGCTGAGATAAAGGGAAATAAAAACATCCGAATGGAGAAAGTTAATATATCCTCCTCACGCCCTTTGAAACGTGAGCCATCGCCGACGCCAGCTATTAACCCTCATACAGAAAACTCGGGCATCGACTCAGCTGCATGGACAGCTGTTAGCCAGAGTTTGAATGTTATGCAATCGGACCCTAATAAAACAGAACCCGGAAAATCAATCTCAAAGCATGTAGTTGAGAAAGATGGCAGCGTAAAAATGTTTTGGATGGATTATACTGAGATAAATGGATCCTTAATCTTATTTGGCAAGGTGCTAGATAAAAGCACGGGAAAGCACGTCAGTGCATTCTTGAAAGTAGATGGCATCATGAGAAATTTATTTTTCCTTCCAAGAACGCACAGAACCTTAGACGATAAAGAGACGAACGAGGAAATATCAATAGAAGATTTGCAAGAGGAGGTTGCAAATGTCATGGCCAGCAAAAAAATTGATAACTTCAAGAGTAAATTTTCTTCGAGAAAATATGCGTTTGAAATCCCAGAAATCCCTAGAGAGGCTAAGTACCTCAAAGTACTATACCCATACACAAGTATATCACCCACCTCAATGCCTTGTTACCAGTGCTGATGGAATGCAGAGCCTACGCTACCTAAGGATATTAAGGGAAATACATTTTACCACGTTTTTGGAACCAACACAGCGTTGTTTGAGCAATTTGTGCTTTGTCGAAATATCATGGGTCCATGTTGGCTCGATATACGAGGTGCCGATTTTGGCGTCGTGCGAGGAGTAAGTGGTTTACTATAGCTATGGGTACATCATCTAATAAATACCCAATAGTCATCCTGGTGCAAATTTGAAATGCAGGTCAGCAAGCCCCAACAGATTTCAACGATCAGCACTACAGATTTCTCAGATGCACCTCCTTTGACGATTATGAGTCTTGCGCTCCGGACGATGCATGACATCAAAAAGAACAAACAAGAAATAATCGCTATTAGTGCGCGGATATATCAAAAGGTTTCGCTAAGTGATGCCACGACCCAATTTGAGAGAATGCCACACGAAGTGTTTACTGTTGTGAGACCCGCACATGGGGCATTCCCTGCGGGGTTTGAGAAGATGCGAGAGAGACAATCTGGAAACATGATATTAAAGAAAACGGAAAATGATCTCCTGACAGAATTTCTTCAAAAGCTCGAGAAGGCCGATCCGGATGTGCTTGTTGGCCATCAATTGGAAAATGTGGACTTTCCTGTTCTCTTGAATCGTCTGAAAGAGAAAAAAACACAACAATGGAGTAGAATTGGACGGATGAAAAGAACAAACTGGTCTAACTCAACTGGCCGGTTTGCTGGCTCTTTTTTTGCTGACCGTCAAATGGTATCTGGGCGACTGATGTGTGATTTAGCAAATGATCTTGGAAAGTCGTTGATGACCCAATGTCAGTCGTGGAGCTTGACGGAAATGTGCTCCCTTATTTTAGGTAGCAAAAGGGATGAGCTCGACAACGAAGATGCTCTGAAAACATGGGCGGTGTCTGGAAAAGGATACATGGATTATATTCTTCATTGCGAACTGGATAGCCATTATATATCAGCAATTGCACTCAAGATTCAAATGTTACCTCTCACAAAACAACTCACAAATCTGGCTGGAAATTCATGGGCCAGAACCTTGGCTGGTACTAGAGCAGAACGCAACGAGTACATTTTGCTTCATGAGTTTTCTCGAAATAAGTACATATGTCCGGACAAAGAATATGGAAAGTCTATGGAGTCTTCTCAGGAAAGAGAAGAAAATGAGGACGGAACTTTGAAGAAAAAGGAAAAATTCAAGGGTGGTCTCGTATTTGAGCCCGAAAAGGGTCTTTACGACAAACATATCGTCGTGATGGACTTCAATTCCCTCTATCCTAGCATTATTCAGGAGTATAATATATGTTTTACAACCGTGGAAAGAGGTGGGAAAGGTAACGAGATACCAAGGGTTCCAGATGAGCAAGAACTGGGTATTTTGCCTAAGCTAATTTCGTCATTGGTTCAAAAAAGACGGCAGGTAAAAAATCTCATGAAAGACAAGAATGCGAGCGCAGTTCAGAAAGCACAGTGGGATATTAGACAGCAAGCTCTGAAACTAACTGCAAACTCCATGTATGGTTGTCTTGGTTACATCCGCTCAAGATTTTATGCACGTCCATTGGCAGAACTCACTACCTTTCAAGGGCGTGAAATTCTTCAGAGCACGAGGGATTTAGCCGAGTCAATGTTTCTCCAAGTGATCTATGGTGACACCGACTCGGTAATGATTAACACACAGGCAGATAACTACGCCGAAGCCATCAAGATAGGGAACCAATTCAAAAAAGAAGTCAACAACCGGTACAGACTTTTGGAAATTGATATCGATAATGTGTTTCAACGACTCTTATTGCATGCAAAGAAAAAGTATGCTGCTTTAAACTGTATTATGATTAATGGGAAGCTGGAGACGCGGATGGAAGTTAAAGGTTTGGACATGCGTAGGAGAGAATACTGCCAGCTCGCAAAAGAAGCCTCCTCGTAAGTGCTTTATCTCTCAGTAATATTACACAGAAATTAATTTTTCATAGACATATCCTCAAAGAAGTATTCAGTGGAGAAGAGAAAGAGGTAGTGGTAGAGAAAATACATGAGTATTTACGTGAGTTTTCCACACAAATCAGGGAAGGAAAATTCCCAGCAATGAAATTCGCTATTTTTACTGTAAGTTTCAACCACATGATCTTATCTACAAAAGCTTATGATGATAGAAACTCGGTAAAAATCCTGAGGAATATCCTAATGGTAAAACGATGCCTCAAATACAAGTCGCTCTCCGAAAAAAGGCCCGAGGTGATCCAGTAAAGGTCGGCGATGTTATTTCCTTCATCATAACAGGTGGCGGTGCCCAGACGGAGCAGCATGCCGCCGAACGTGCACAACCCACCCAAGATGTTTTGAAACCAGGTTCTGGCCTCTATCCAGATCCTGAGTGGTACCTAATAAAACAAATTTTCCCTCCTATTGAGCGTTTGTGTGGCCCTATCGATGGTACCGATTCCTTGCGCCTAGCAGAATGTCTTGGTTTAGATACAAGGAAATACCAGATAGTCAGCTCTGCCACTGCACAAGCCGACCGCGAAATTCACCCCCTCGAATCTAAAATACCCGATGAGGAGCGCTTCAAGAACGCTGCTAAGCTCTCCCTTAGATGCAAATCCTGTAAAGAGACCTTGCAATTTGAGGGACTATCAGTTTCCATGGGCTGTTGTACATCCCAGGGCATTGTGTGTAGCAATAGCAACTGCAAGAAGATTTTACCAATTGTGTCCATTGTGGCCCAGGTAGAACATCAGCTCAGGGCTTTTGTTGCCAAGTATTACGACGCCTGGCTTGTCTGTGACGATTCATCTTGCGCCAATCGCACGAGGCAAATGAGTGTTTATGGCAAGCGCTGTCTAGGCCCGCGAGGACTTGCAAAGGGATGTAAAGGTGTTATGCACTATGAATACACAGACAAGATGCTTTACAACCAATTATTATACTTCCAAAGTGTTTTTAATGCCGAAAAAGCTCAGAAAAACGCGAAGTCTCAGGAAAGAGGTTTGTTTCTTCTCTACAAAATATCTAGTATTATATCTAACCATCTTTTCTAGAAATGATATTTGCATTAGCATCTCATAACAAGGCACGATTCGAGATAGTGAGCCAGTGTGTAGCAAAATATCTTGAAAAATGTGGGCGTCAATGGGTTGGGATGGACAGTCTATTTGCGTTTGGGTTGGGGCCTTAATTTATGTAGTTTGGATGCCACTTTTGACGATTTGTTTTTTGACGATTTGTTTAAGATATTTGTTAAGGTGTATTAATATTTTTGAGTCATTGAGCTGTAAGATAGACGTCGGGTTTGGCTTGATATTGGTACAATATACATTGCATACCAGTAGTGTATGTGCTTAATCGATCATAATTGATGTATACTTATTCACTAAATATGATAAATCCCAAGGTCCGTTTGGTTGCGCTCCGTGTGTGGCCTGCAAGTGGTCTGTAGGTGTAAATTCTGCATGTTTGCCAAAAACAGAGAGTTTTCTATAGAAGCGCTGTTTGGTTGCAGCAATTCCTGTAGAAAAAAAAGACTACAAACTCCACATTCTGGAAGAAATTCCCACAGACCTCGAGAGGTCATTTTGTGCTCTGTACACCAGTTACACGATAATCAGGCCTGCAGAGCCCAGCTCCGGACCCTAATGATGTAGCTAATTCAGACCAGGATATTTTTCTATTATCATTGCTTTACTATTGTTTTCTTAGCCCAAAAGGTCTGTAAATTTACTGAACCTAAATTGATACTATCATTTGAAAACTCTTAGAAGTAGAGCGGTGCTTTTGTAGATGACCTCGATCTTACTAATCCTGCATATCCCCACGTCACGTGTATTTGTGTCTAAGGGTTCGTTCGGAAGCTATGCATATGTGCCACTGCAAAAAAATGAGTTATGGAGTATTGGAGCACATGGTGTCAAAAGAGCGTTCGGCAGCGAAACCAAAATCCGAGTATCCCTTAGATCATGTTCAGGCACAGTGACTAAGCGTCACAGACGTGTGGCTAAGTCGATTTTGTCAGGGATTTCGCTTATTAACACAGCAAGTATCCTATAGTTAGGAAGCCATGTGCCACCAGAACAGAGGGATCATAAGTGAAAACATGTTTTGCAGCCAAGCACCCAAGTGACACTGGAAGACAGTAGGGAGAATGAAGTGGAAACATGTTCGGCAGCCAAGTGCTGTTGCGAAAAATCCGAGCTGTTCGGCAGCCAAGTTTGAAAAACAGCACATAAGTACTTAGCTGCCGAACAGCCACATAACATTTCAGGCACATGGAAATTTTTTGGTTCTGGCACATGCAGCGCATAGATCAAAAATTTACAAAAACGCCACATGGCTGCCGAACGGACCCTTATGTAAATGCTTACACAGCTAGTAACGAAGTATGATACTTATTTTGGGACTATCAATTTATCTCATGAAATCACTGGTCAATCAGCCTCTTGAGGAAAGCCTTTAATTGGCCACAGAGAACCACATGAGTGATAAAGATAGTAGGCAGCCGCAATACAGATCCTTCAGTGCCAACTTTGATTGGCGAAACATCCACGTGATGAGCCCAGTTATGCGGGATTGATCGAATTTTCCTTTGTTGTTAGTCATCCTTTGCTCAATATAGTTAGAAGCATTTATTTTTTGTCAGCCTAGGAAAAGTTCGCATTCTGACAAGCTTCATTCTGTATCTCGACAAGTCATTGTATAATCATTATCCAAATATAGTCTTGAAGTTAGTAGCAGACAACTTCAGACAATAGTAAGGTAGGATTACAATCCACCCCGATATGCAGCGCTTCTCGGTATGTCGCCTCGCTTTGCACGCCACTTTGTTCATTTGCTGACATCAAGACCAGCTTTCGAGGGTTCGACTCATAATGCAGAATCAACCTCATTCAAGATTATTGAATAATTCCACTGCCTTAAATACATCTCGAACACGGCTTGCGGCAACAGCAAGTAGTCGACATGGCAATACCCATACGGACGGCGAAGAAGCGTGGACTCAGTACGATGGGCTAGGACCTGTGCAAAAGGGTGGGAGGGACCCGTCTAGGCTAGAAAGAAGCTGGAGACAGAGTCCAAAAGAGTTACAATCAAACAGGAGTCATTCAAAAGGCCGCCGCCAAGCATCTCGAGGGGTTAATAAAAACTCACAGTCCCGGAAAGCAGCAAAGGATACTAAACAACCAGCCAAAAGCCAGAATCGTGAATTGATTGACGAAACTTACCTGGCCCGAAATTATTCCCCCATTACACCGGCAGATTTCCCCCAAGCACCACCAACATTATTCCAACATCCCAAAGCATTTCTCTGGGACCATAAGGGGGTCAACATCAGGTCTTCGTTTGTAACACAGACTGGAAACCGGTTCAGGTGTACACTGATCTTCACAATCAACGGCAAAATGGGTGAAATTACTTGCATTGGAGATGGCGTTAATAAGGTAAAATTATCTTTGTAGTATTTATATGTACAATGAGGTACTAATAATGTGGTTATAGAAACTTGCAGAAAAGACGGCATGCATGCATGCAGTCCACAAGCTTAACGACGATGGCATTTTGATGGAGTTGATCACCGGTGGAGCACATCACGCTGCTAATGATAAGGAATTACTTAATAACGAGCGTGATGCAAAAATGGATGTTTACGATTACTGCGCACGTTTCGATACAGTACCTACTTTTAGTGCCAGAGTCGTCAACACTGCAGGCCACAGAAAATCGCTCATCGAGGTGTCAGTTACTATGCCAGAGCAAAATCTCAAGTCAACTGCCAGAGCTGTAGACCGCCAAACTGCTGATATATTAGCTTGTGTGGAGTTTAAACGTTTGGCGGAGCTATATCATGCTAAACATAGCGATGAGGACATAGTAGTGAAGGACCTCTCAAATGCGCTCAATAGCAGGACTGCGAAGGAGTTCTTTCGGTACTATCAATTCTTTCACGACAAGAGAGCAAGGGTGGATTGCGACTTCAACACAAAAGTTGGAGGTAGAGTTAATAATAACGTGATCGAAGCTCAGCTACTGTTAGATGGTCAACCAATTGGTGAACCTGTACAAATGGTTGGGAAAAAGCTATCCGAACCAGCTGCATACCTAACTGGTGCATTGGCCCTAAAAAAATCATATCCTGAGATATTTCCAAGCTTTGTAGAAGCATTGAAGCAAGGAAACGGGGAAATTCTTAGACCACTCAATCCGGAATGGTTGGACGTTGAAGAATCATGTTTAACAGCCATGACAGAAACGCTGCTCAGCGTCAGGCGTGTGGGTATGCCCCGCACAGAAGAGGAAATTCAAATAGAGGACGAAATGATATCGTCACAGCAGCGACCACGATCACGCCGAAAACTAGACCCAGATCTAATCCCAGAAAAAAGTAAGACTATGCTTGCGGAATACAACGTGTATCAAAATGATCCTAAACTGGAAACTCTACGCCAAAAACGCCGTGAGCTTCCCATGAACACATATGCTTCTCAAGTGTTGGAAATCGTTAATGGAAATGAATTTTCTATCATTGTCGGAGCCACTGGTAGCGGAAAAACAAGTAAGTTTTCTGTTGAAAAGAATCATCGAACAGCTATACTAATTACTTGCAGCCCAAGTACCACAAATCATTTTGGAAGATGCCATCAAGGCCGGGAAAGGAGCCGCATGCAACATCATTTGTACACAGCCCAGGAGGATTGCTGCGACGTCTGTAGCCCAGCGTGTAGCAGTTGAAAGAAATGAAACCCTCCAGAAATCCGTTGGTTACCATGTGCGTTTTGATCCGAAGTTACCGCTTTCTGGCGGTAGTGTCCTATACTGTACAACTGGTATTTTACTTCAGCAACTTCGACACTCTCCTGATGAGGCGTTGGATGGAGTTACTCACCTTGTAGTCGATGAAGTTCATGAAAGGGATATAATGATTGACTACCTATTGATTATCTTGAAAAGGGTTACAAAGGAGCGGAAGCGATTAGGAAAACCTGCAGTTAAAGTTGTTCTGATGAGTGCAACTATGGACACAGAACTTTTCGCCAGCTACTTTACCCACAAGCAATCAGATGGATCTTATAGCAATTGTCCAAGTTTAAGTGTTCCAGGTCGAACATTCCCTGTCAAGGAATTCTTCCTCGATGATATACAAACGGCTCTTCAAGAAAAATATTCACCCCAGCAGTTGAACTTGCTTCGCATAGACCCAGATACCTCCAGATATATTCAGGCTGAGAAAGATTTTACTCTCCTTGCATCAAGGAATCAATCGAGGGCTGTATCACCAAAGCAGGATTTGGAGACTGAAATTGAGGATTCTGCGGACGCTACGATAAACTGGAAACAGGAAGTACGCATGGATGCTGATGGAGAAACAACAATCGCTGGAAGGGATCTTGGGGTGGTACCCATCAATCTAGCAGCGTTAACATTAGCTCATATCGCAAACACCTCTGAAGACGGTGCCATTCTCGTGTTTCTCCCAGGCTTAGATGAGATTTTGAAACTCGAAAAAGCCATACTTGAGGGTAAACCTCTCGGGATGGATTTCAAGAATGAGAGATATCGCATGTATCTATTACACTCTTCTATCCCAAATCAAAACGAGGTCTTTGAGGATGTTCCTCCCGGTGTTCGGAAAATCATATTGTCTACCAATATTGCTGAAACTTCTATAACCATACCAGACGTTAAGTTTGTCATTGACACTGGGAAACTGAGGGAAAAGCAATACGAACAGGAACGTCGTATAACTTCACTAGTATGTACGTGGGTTAGCAAGTCCAACTCCAAACAGAGGGCTGGTCGTGCTGGTCGGGTTCAAAACGGGAACTACTTCGCTCTATTTTCCCGGGCTAGGCATGATTCATTGCGTGCAACTGGACTTCCAGAGATTTTGCGGTCCGACCTGCAGGAGATATGCCTGGATATCAAGCTCCAAGGCTTTGAAGATCCCATTGCACAATTTTTGTCCGAGGCCATTGAGGCTCCTAAGCCTTCAGCGATTGAAGCATCTCTGCGACAATTACGAGCACTTGGTGCTCTTACGCCCGACGAAAAACTGACCCCACTTGGACGGGCGCTGGCTACAATGCCTATTGAACCTTCTCTTGGAAAAATGATCATTCTAGCTGTCGTATTTCGATGTCTCGATCCAATAATCATCCTAGGAGCTTCTTCGGGGGGTCGTGACATATTTGTAAATCCCCTAGAGCGACGTAACGAAGCTCAAAGGGCAAGACTTTCGTTTGTTGAAAATTCCGGTAGCGATCACATGGCTGTCATCAATGCTTACAAGAGTTGGCGAACAATCAGAGATCGAGATGGCCCTCTTGCCGCACATCGGTTCAGCGAAAGAAATTTTCTACATCGTGGAGCTTTAAGGACTCTCGACCAGACGGCGAGACAAATCATGGACATTCTTGGAGACATTGGAATCATCCCTCGTTCGAATTTTGCAAGGATCCGGAATGCAAATTCTGAATTTGGTTCACCAAATCTCAACGAGAACACCCATTGCGTCCCTCTTATAAAGGCTTTGACATTGGCTGGAATGTATCCTAACATTGCTATTGCTACCGGTGGTAGACGGTTTAGGACCATTGATGAGAACTTTACGATGCTTCACCCGTCGTCCTCTCACTACACAAACAGATCTGACGATTCGGTACCGGTTGGCACCATCATGACATATTCTCAAAAAGCTAGAAACAATGACGGGACTTCGATTCTGCTTCGAGAGAACACAGAGAGCACGGCATTGGCTACACTACTCTTCGGAGGACGACTAAATCACACTGGACATACTTTGGAAATTGATAATTGGCTACCGTTCACAGCCAAGGGGAATGTTGCGAGACTTGTATCAGAATTCAGAAAATGTCTCGACAGGGTGAGTACCTTGATATTGGATATCATTAAGTAACTTATTACTGACGTCTCGACAGCTTTTAGCAAACAGTTTCCACGGCTTGTACAAAAGATCCGATACATCAAACACCGCTCGATACTTAGCTGATGATCCTATACGGGAAACTTTCGCGGCAGGGCTTGTGGAAATTTTGGAATTGGATATCGGCAAACGCGGAAGGTCCAGCAGAAAATTTAATGATGGCGGAAGTGAATGGGCGAGCTACGGCCAGAAACTTCAAAGCCGGAACAATAGTCGTGGAAATAGTCGTCAAAGGGACGATGGTCGTAGGGACGACATTCGCAGGACTGAAGGCCGTAGGGAAGATAGTCGTAGTAGAGGACCTTTTGGGGCTGGTTCGTGGAGGTAATCTAATTTCCATAAGGTACCATAAATCAAAACGGCGTTGTGACTCTGGTTCAGGCTTTTGGGTTATTGTATCATAGTATCACTTGTAAGCGTTTTCTTCTTTTATAGACCATTATATTGTTATGTAAAGTATGTCGATGCATTTATGACAGTATGGATGGAATGATATTCGAATCTCTACTTCTGGGAAGTGCTGTTACAGAAATACTTTTATGACATCTGATAGGAAATTATGTGCTTGAAGCGTTGGGTAGGAACTTTAGACTTTGATTTAATAGTTAGTAGGCAGCTCAAACCTACGTTGGAGCATTCTAGAGTACCAGTTACTTTGTGAAAAAAATTGTAGTAATTTCTCGTACAGCCATTGACATCAACAACTGAGAAACAAATAACATTACCTTTTCAACACCTGCTAATCGCAATCTTCGAGAGGAAGAACAGTTAACACATCCTTGGAGCCTTTAAAGAAATTACAGAGCGAACTTACTGAGAGCTGCTCAATAATTTTAACCCCCAAAATATCAATTTCAGCTGTTTCAATAAATGTTTGTAGCATTCCATACCCAATAGCTGACTGATAGAAAGCAGTAGGGTTGCGTGCAAAGTATCAATCCCTGTTGTTTGATTATGTTTACCTATACTAGTGACCAAGTACTTACTAATTATATAGATACAACTATCTGTTAAAATTGGACGATTTGAAATAGTTAACTTTTTGTGGAGCGTGCGAGAAATTAGGATATACTACATACATAGGTAATGCATGTACACTTATTCTAGTCAGTCCTCTTGACTTCCTCTTAGGCCTGTGAAGATTGAAGACGGGACTGATATGGTGATGAATAGCAGAATAGTAGGTGTTGTGGGTTGCTATACTTGGTCTATCCCACCAACAAATAGAGCTATAAAAGGTGGTACCATCTGGCCCTACGAAAAAAATGGAACATGCGAGCTAGGGTTACATCAAACATGAACTATCATATTTAGCTGAAAGTTTCATCTGCAGAGAGCTATATGCATTAGCTTTAATGCTTCAATCTTTTCGTACAGGTGCTGTATTTGTAGGTATAATACATGTAAGAGTTGATTTAAAATAAAAGTGATAATACCCTACATCCCAAAGCTTGGGCTTGGCCAAAATATTAATAAGATAGGGCTTTCAAGCTACCCCGCTAGTAATCACCCTTGGTATGTGC